>CM051376.1:10621879-10842246 GCA_028015245.1 Cardamine occulta | reverse complement strand
CCGTGATGTTGAGATGGCTGCGGTGGTTTTCGCTTTAAAGATTTTTAGATCTTATCTTTACGGCGAAAAAGTGCAGGTATTCACATATCATAAGAGCCTGAAGTACATTTTCACTCAGCCTGAGTTTAATTTGAGGCAGAGGCGCTGGATGGAGCTAGTGGCCGATTATGATATAGAGATAGCTTACCATCCTGGTAAGGCTAATCTGGTTGTGGATGCGTTGAGTCGAAAGCGGGTGGCTTTGGCTCGGAAGCATGAGGTTGAGTCTTTGGTGAGCGAGATTAGCACATTGCGTTTCTGTGTTGTATCTCAGAAACCGTTGGGCTTAAAGGCAGCTAATCAGGCAGATCTTTTGAGCAGAGTTCGGCTGGCTCAGAAAAAAGATGAGGGCTTGGTTAAGGCTTCGAGAGAATCGGGTTCTGAGTATCAGGTATCTCCGAATGGCACTATCTTTGTGAGTGGGAGGGTATGCGTACCTTTGGATGAGGATTTGAGGCGTGAGATTCGGAGTGAGGCTCATGCGAGTATGTTCTCGATTCATCCAGGAGCGACTAAGATGTACCGGGATCTTAAGCGGTATTATCATTGGGTCGGGATGAAGAAGGATGTTGCTAACTGGGTTGCGGCGTGCAACGCGTGTGCTAGCGAAGGCAGAGCATCAGGTTCCGAGTGGTTTGTTGCGGAGTTTACCCATTCCAAAGTGGAAGTGGGATATGATCACGATGGATTTCGTGGTGGGATTACCAGTTTCTCGAACCAAGGATGCTATCTGGGTCATCGTTGATCGATTGACTAAGTGTACGCGTTTCGGCCATTAAGAAGGCCGATGGTTGCAGTTTTTGGCTAGGAAGTATGTGTAGGAGATTGTGAGACTGTATAGAGTACCGGTGAGCATTGTCTCGGACCGGGATCCTAAGTTCACATATGAGTTCTGGAATGCGTTTCAGACGGAGATGAGCACGAGGGTGCACATGAGTACGGCTTATCATCCTCGAGACGGATGGGCCAGGAGGACCATCCGGACTCTGGAGGATTTGTTGAGGGACGTCGTCTTGGATTGGGGTTGGTCATTGGGTGGATCACTTGAGCTTGGTAGAGTTTGCATATAACAATAGCTACCAAGGTAGTATTGGGATGGCTCCATCCGAGGCTCAGTATGGTAGGCCGTATGTCCTGCCTTTGTGTTGGACTGAAGTGGGGGAGAGGAGCACATTGGGTGCGAGTTTTGTTCAGGAAACCACGGAGAGGATACGGGTTTTGAAGCTGAACATGAAAGAGGCCCAGGATCGGCAAAAGAGTTATGCCGATAAGAGGCGGAAAGAGCTTGTGTTTGAGGTGGGAGATAGAGTGTATCTCAAGAAGGCTTTGCTGAGAGGTTTGAACAGGTCCATTACTGCGATTAAGTTGAGTCCGAGGTATATGGGGCCGTTCCGGATTGTAGAGCGTGTTGGACCGGTAGCGTATCGGTTGGAGTTACCCGAGATTATGCATGCATTTCATAAGGTCTTCCATGTCGATCTTTGAAGAAGTGTTTGCATAGGGGTGACGAGGTATTGGGTGAGATTCATCCAGATCTCCAGCCCAATATAACCGTTGAGGCGAGACTTTGAGAGTTCTCGAGCGGAGGGTCAAGAGCTCGTCGGAAGAAGATTCGATGATCGCGAGTTACGTGGGGCATGTGAAGTGCAGGAGGAAACTTGGGAGCCAGAGGCTCGGATGGGAGTGCGGTTCCAGAAGTGGTTCCAGAAGCAGGCTACGGCTTGAGTTCCATCGAGTAGTTACAGTTTCGGTTTATACCTGTATGCTATGTGTATTTCATTTTGTATTGCCGTTATGTATGACGATGTTACGTTATGATGTTTAATAATAAGATGTGAGTTTTCCTTATTATTATTTAACTTGCGAGTCTTGGATTGCTTTCGTTTTAGTGTTAGAACGCGTTAAAGCATGTGAGTAATAGGACGGTGGTTCTTATTGGTAATGGCACGAGTGCCATGGAAAAGTTTTTTAAGAGAGTTTAAAAGCTTGGTACATAATCGGGAAAAGATTATGTGGTGCCCGAAGTGTTGGGTACCGGTGCTTTATACATGGTTGGTTATGCGGCAGATATTTCGGTGTGGAATATGGGTGATACCCAGGTGTTACCTTGCGAGGATACACGAATCACGGGAGGTAGATCGATCGGAGATGCTTATAGATATGTGGTATATTGCTCGGTGAGAGGACTAGTACCTCTAGTGCCGTTAACTTTCGAAGGGCTGCGGGCCTAAAGAGTATACGACGTTGTATCCAGACTCGTGTGGAGTATAGCCTAGAGTGATATGAGATACCGATGATTCGGAGGGTATATAACCAAGAGTGATATACGATACCGTGGATTCGTAAGGTGTATAACCTAGACGTAGGTTATATTGCCCAGAATTGAGGGGTAAAAGTATATTGGAGACTCAGGAGGTTATATGGCCTAGAATTGAGAGGTATCTGATATCGGAGACTCATGAGGGTTATATTGCCCCGAGGAGAGTGGTACGGCAGATACCAAGAACTCGGAGATGCTGCGGTGTCTTAGGTGCTGTGGTATGGGTTATACCTTGCGAGGTATAGAAGATATCCTGCGGGGTATGTTAGAGCCTAGAGTTCGGAGATGCTGCGGTGTCTTGAGCCCTGGGATAAGCAATAAGTACATATGATGCTGCGGTGTCATAAGCATAGAGAGACTGAGTGGGAAACCTCGGAGGTTAGTTGTAGGCCTCGTGTGTATATGCGTGTACCTGTGTGTGTGTGTTGGCCGGGTTGGCCAAGGTTTGAGTAATCGTTGCGACGATTTAGGTTCATTGGAGATGAACGGTAACGTAGATTCGAGGTCGAATCTATGTTAGTGGGGGAGAATTGTAACGCCCGTGTCCTGGAAATTAATTATCGGTTAATTAATTGGGATGTCCTTTCGAGTTTATGAACCTAAGACAAGTCTTGAGGAAGTGATGTTTGGGTTAAAATGTCCTTTTTGATTTTTTACGGGGGTGTCATAAGTCGTTTCAGAAGTTTGGGGTTATTTCGTAGAAAAGCGGGAAACCGAAGCGCTGGAGTGCAATTTCCGAAACTTAAGATATTATTTTCTTTTCCTTCATCTTCTCCACCTTGGCCACGCCATTATTGGTGTTGGGGGAGGTTTTGAGCTTTGTTAGAGTTCTAGAAAGAAGAGAAGAAGAGAGAAGAGCTTGGTGGAGCTTGGTTGAGTTGGTTCTAGTAGAATCAAGTGTGTGTGAGCTTGTGGAGCTTGGGAAAAAGATTTGGAGTTAGGGCTGAGCTCGGACGTGGCTTGTGAGGTGGAGGAGAGTTCCTTCTAAAGCTTGTGGGAGGTCCATAGAGGCTAGATCCATCCATCTATAAGGTGAGTTGTGACCAAAGGTGGCTTAGGCCTTGTTTGGGGGCTTGTGGGGTTTAGACAAGCATTGAGGTTGTGCCTAGGTTGCTTAGAGGCTTTGTGGTCTTGTTGTTAAGCTTAATCTAGTGTGTTTAAGCTTGTGTATTGATTGTGAAGCTTGTTTATTATGCTTGGTGCTTGTTAAGCTTGGTCTAAGTCAAGTTTAGGGGTTCTGTGGGTTCCATCGGTCGTGCCAGACCGATAGAAGTGCCCACTGGCACCTAGCGGTTAGGTCCATCGGTCAGGACAGACCGATGGGTTGTGTTGCAATGTTCCTGGCATTTCGCAAGGATAGTTCGCGGTGAAAGCGAACCGGTGGGGTTCATCGGTTAGGTCCATCGGTCAGGACAGACCGATGGATCGTATGGTAGTGTTCCTGGCATTTCGCAAGGACACTCATAGCGGTCAGGACAGACTGCTGGGACCTAGCGGTCGGGTCCATCGGTCAGGTTGGACCGATGAGTTGGTTGTAGCGTTTCCGCGATTCGCCGGAGCGATTCATGATCGGAGACGACCGATGGGGTTCATCGGTCAGGTTGGACCGATGGCCGTCCTTGTGTGGTTGTCTTGGTGTGTCTCCTGGTTAGCTTTCGTGTGTGTCGAATTGCTATGGTGCTAGACATGTATTGCTATTGATTGCCTTGCATGTTTTGATGTTAGGAATTGATAGGGCCTTTGTGGTGAATCTTGTTCATGCGTGAATTGTGATTGTGGTTGTATGCCTTGCTTGTGGGTTTTTCGCATACCTGTTGGTGGGAGGATCAATCTCACTCAGCATTTGGTTTCCAAATGTTGATGCATCACTTTTGTCGATCCATGTAAAGATAAGGTGTGATCTTGGAATCGAAGGCTCGGAGGGAGAGGATGATTAGGACCCGGGGTTGTTTGCTTTACCGTATTTGTATTGTATTTTTCCCTGTATTGTAGAATTGCGTATTCTATGCTTGGTATTGTATTGTTGTTTTTGTATAAGTACTTGGAGAGTATTTAAAATGTATGGGCATTTTAAATACTAAGTATTTATGTTTGCTAGTAAAAAAAAAAAAAAAAAAAAAATTTGGTCGTCACATTACTTATGACAAATATTTATAGGGAAGGAGCAAAAACAAAAAAAAATTGGAGGCGTCCAGCGGTTACACAAAACCGCTGCAGTTGGCCGCTGGATTTCCAGGAAGTTTTTGCCACTTCTCCAGCGGGCACACCAAGCCGCTACGCCTGACCACTGAGACTAAATTGGCCGTATCTCCTTAACCACTAACCCAAATCACTCGAGACTACTTCCATTGGAAAGTTAACTCCATTTTCTAGACCGTTTATGAAGCATGCTGAAGCTGAATCGCAATGTAAAGTCTTCATATGAGTCGATCTTTGAGACACTTTGGATTGGTTCTAGATCATCATCTCTCTTATTTGCTCCGAAATGATCCCTCATCCAAGCTTCAAGTCTCCAAGTCTTCCATTCACCTAAAATAGACTCAAAACATATGCAATATGCAATATAAACAACCTAGGACTCTAAGATGCGAAACCGTTGGAATGCAAGACTCAAATGCATATATACACTCCTAAGTGATGTGAAATGAAACAAAAAGTGATAAAATGAATGTGTAAAACATGTAAAATATATACATATCAACTTCCCCAGACTTGCCTTTTGTTTGTCCGCAAGCAAACAACAAGAGACAAACCGAGAAAAAGTGCAAAAGTAGGATTCATAACCAAGAAAGATCAACTAAGCCATTAATATCATTTCCCAAGATAATACTTCAAACAATGCAAAAAAAAATGAATCCCTAATCGATCATCCTCCTTACACTTATAGCAACTCTAATATTCTAATTTGGGTTCGAACTCAAAACATCCACAAGCAATCATGAACATCAACTCTTTAACATTCAATTTTATGGCACTAGCATGTAGTCTCGCTAAGGGAATGTCAATCGCTCTCAATCGGTTTGGTAAGAAAGGCTAAAGGAATGAGATGGTTTATTGCATTTAATGGGTTTCTCTCAAATAAACAAGAAATGTTAGACATTAGGCAAAAACTATCTAAGAAAGGAAACAATTTATGCATACAAGTTCAACCTCCATTGTTCTACCCAATCCTAGACTTTAAATATCAAAGTCACTCTCATTCCTAACCTCAACTCTAGAGGCTTTAAACCCACAAATCTTTCCTTTTTGAATCTCCACCAACCTCAAACTATTTTCATTCATCTTACTAAGCTCTCTAAGGGGTTTTTGTTTTCTTTTCAAACCAATGACTCTTCTTTTCGCTTTTGCTATTTTTCTTTGGCTTCTCTATTCTTATTCTCTTATTTTTCTTATCAAGATTTCTTTCTTTTCATATCTTTCTTTTAGAGGAAGCTTCAAGGCACACCCTTTTTTATTGCTAGAGCCATAACTTATTTTTATGTTCAATCCCTAGAGTTTTCCCTTTTCTTTTCTTTCCCCAACACCTATTCTAAATCAATAGCAAGACTACTTATTCTTTCTTTATTCCCAACCTAGATGCTAGCTCTTAAGATTATAGAGTCTAGCTCATAATGGAGGTCAAGCCTTGTCGTTCCCGATACTCTCAAGATTTTGCCAATGTATACATTATCAAAATGAAAAAGGCCTCACTCAAGCAAATCAACAAAAGCTAGAAAGAATGGCTTAGGTAAATGGTGGGGAACCATCTTTAAAGTGAATATGGCCATCCGATTTAACAAGAGTGACAAAAAAGATAAGAAAAACCGGATGTATCGATCAATGACCATGAAAACGAATTTCGAGCCCCTAAGTGAGATAATTAAGTCCAAGTTAAGTTCCACTAGATAGAGTTGAGAACAATCAAGCAAGCTTCAATTAAGAGTTCAAACTTTCGAGTGAAGAGATCAAAGTACAAAGATTCAAAACTTTGAAGATCGATTTAAACAATGCAAGGGCATTATCAAGGGAATCACATTGCAAGCTAAGCATGGATCTTTACATGGTAGTCTATCCCCTATGCATATGCAATGCAATCCTATATGCTTATAGACTCAATCCTATCATGCAAATAAGACTAAATGTTTTGAATAAAAAAAATTTCAAATTTTTGTGATTTTTTTTTGTCAATGCAATATAAATATGTATGATGCAAGACTCAAATCACACAAGACAAGAAAGATAAGAGACAAAAAACACAAGGTCAAACCACAAAAACCTTTCCCCTGGACTTAATTCACTCCATCTTGGTGGGAAAATAAGCCAAAGAGAGAGTGAAACACAAACTAACACAAAGAAGGAAATAAGAAAAAGAAATGGCACCTTGAAGCTTGGGATGGAGGCGCTTGGTTGTTGCAATGTCTTACTCAATCTCCCTTTATTCGATTTGCTTGTTTTGTGTCACTAGCTTGACAATGGATAGACTTGGGAGAGTCCCCAAGGGCGCGTTTAACGTCACTAGCTTGACGGTTGCTTCCTCTCGTTCACTCCTTCCTTGAATGTCTCCCTCACCCATAGTTGTACACCTAAAAGATCAAGGTCACAAGAGAAAAAAGAATAAGAGTAGCAACAAAATAAAAAGGAAAACACTCTAGTCTCAATTCAAATCCTAACTTTAATGGCCATCGCTTAGTCCCCGGCAACGGTGCCAATTGATAAGAAGGTTTTTGCAAACCGGGTTATCAAATAACCCTTATACCGTTATAGTATAAAGGGTATCGAATCTACGGAGACTAAGGATGCAACACTAGGGATGCGAGATTCTAAACTAAGCTAGAGCAAATAAAGAATTGGTTTTGTAAAAAGAGAATGATGAAAATAAAAGATAATCAAAATGAAAATATTGGATCATGGGTTATACTATCATAAGGATGGATTAACAATTAAACAATGATGTGATAGGTTGCATTAAGCATCATCCTAGAACATGAAATTCACAATTATGACTAATCCACTTTCATAGCACTAATCACTTCACTAATCATTTAATTATCAATAAATCTCGTTAGAAATCAAATAATCAATGAGCATTAATAGACAACTCCAATAAGTTCACTAAATACCCTAATCATCAACTCTCGTTCGCTAGGCATGAAAAGCTCATTTAGGTTCTATCAAGCATTTTAACAAACACCTTGTGGGCATGAAATGCTAATCATCTAGATTTCTCAATTACAAGCTTAATCTAGCATTATTAACAACCTAAATGAAAAACTACTTAAGATCTAGCCCTAAACATCATCATTAATTCTCCAAATCATCTCAATCACCAAACCCTAAACTCATCTAAAAGACTACTCACTCATAGTCATGAAAACACAAATCAATTGGTTTGATTGATGCATAATCATGAGTATAAGAAGAATAGTTGAAAGATTTAAGAAGATAAGAAGATTTGATAATTTAGATCAAAGAGATTCATAAAAATATCCAAAAGAAGCTTAAACAAAATCTCTCTAAAACAAAGCATAACCTTAATTAGGTATTTCTTAGGCTATTTATAGTAAAAATAAAAGGACTTGGTTAACATACAATAAACCAAGTCAAACCCAGAACAAACCGGTCAACATTTAGAAAATTCATAAGATTGATGACTTCGTAGCGACCAACGTTAGGCCGCTACAAATGCCCGGTGGAGGCCATCGACCAACGTTTGGCCGCTACAAATGCCCGGTGAACGTCCCAGGAAAATCTCAGTAACTTCGTAGCGACCAACGTTAGGCCGCTACAAGTGCCCGGTGGAGGCCATCGACCAACGTTAGGCCGCTACAAATGCCCGGTGGAGGCCATCGACCAACGTTAGACCGCTACAAATGCCCGCTAGCCTCCATTGGTCTACATCAAGCCGGTACACGTGGTCGCTGTCTCGCCCAGAGAAAACTTGGTGGCTTCGTACCGGTCTGCGTGTGACCGCTGCATCCAACCGCTGGCTCCCACCGGTCTCAGCTAAGCCGCTACAGTACCTCTCTGGCCTTTTTCCTTTATCAAATGCTTCACTTTTGATCCTCTTGACTCCAATTGATTCATCATGTTTTAAGCTTTACTCCAAGACCTAAAGACAAGGAAAACATGCAAATATGCAACTAATCTCCTATTATGCAATGTAAATGCAAGAAACTATATGAGAAATGAATTTTAAAACATGCTAAAATGGCAATATATCACTCACAACCGGAACTAAGTGTTTTTTCTTTTTCATTTTGATAAAATATAAATTATATTACCAAGTGGAACTTGAGTTTAATTACATGAGCTTTTAGCCAACAGCTTCTTTTGTTCAAAAAAAAATTAAAACACCAAAAAAAAGCTATACAGGATTGAGTTGCATTTTTAGTTTATACAACTCAGTAATGAGCAAACCAGGAAGACAAGAGCCTTGCACAGCCCTTCCAAGTTCTCTTAGCCAATAACAAGTCCCTAATAGAGCGATCCAATTGTCTAAACAAAGCATTTGGTGAGACAGAAGAGCTATTAAACAGTCCCCCCCTCTCCCTCAAACAGGACTTTTTTGAGATTACAAGATGAATGATAGCTGAAGTGTAAAAGTTGATCTGGACAGTGGATAAAAATTTAAAATAGATATCGAAACTTTGGTGAAGCAAGTAGATTGTAGAAGTTGATTTGTGTTGTCGAGAGAGTCATGATCAGACTTGTATGTAACGAAACCAAGTGGAGAGGAAATATTCCTCTCGTCTTTCCATTGATGAGGATGGAGGTCTTGGAGGAGACAACCTATCAAGACCGGAAAGCTTGCTTCGAATAACTAGTTGGATCTCTTTGACTATGAGTGTGTATGATTTGGAAGTTGATGTGTGCAGCCTTTCATTTCTCTCTTTCCAAAGAAGATAGACCACAACTTGGAATATAATACGGGAGATGATATTGAGTCTTTTGACTTGAGAAGGAGAGTGAAGCCAAGTAACAATAGAGTTAAAGGAACTTGGTGGAGAAAGGTCTTGATGAGTAAAGAAGGAGGACCAGACCTGTTGGGAGTAGTTGTAGCTGAAGAACAAATGAGAAGCTGATTCCGGTGCTCTGTCACAAAGGAGGCAGCTAGAGGGGACATTAAGACTCAGCTCAAAAGCTTGTCTCTAGTGGTTAATCTGTCGTGAAGAACCAACCAAGCAATGAATGCGTGCTTTGGGATTCGCTGAGGAAACCAAACTACCTTATGTTAAGGAACCGAGGGTGGTGTAGGATTCAATTGCTTCCATGTCTTTCCCGAGTTAAAATTCGAAGGCGGTTCTGTGAGAGAGTTTCTCCAGAGTATATTGTCACTTGTTGTCCTCCCTCCATAGAAGGTATATTGTCGCTTGACACAGCCATGAGCTTTAGCTTTGTAGGAGTAGCAAAGGAAGATGAAGAAAGCCAAGTTCTTAGAGTGTTCAAGACGCCGAAAGACCTCATTCCATAATTGTTCCAAAACGTAAATGCAAATTTTGGTTAAATTATCCCATAGAGATCTGACCCTTTGAACCATATCCTTTGCCCATAAGTGTTAGCGCTGACTACTTTCGAAAGTGAGCATATAGTAATATTACATATGTTAATTGCTTTCTTGAATACTAAAGAGACGTCGAAGAACAGTATATTGGAACAACATTAGATATATGTTTTTCTAATACCAATTTGTATGTTTTAGCTTATTATAAATGAAGTAAATCACCAACTACAGTTTAGATATTTGAAATATTTTATTTATCATTTAAATAGTGGTGACAAGAGCATGTAATCTAATCATTTGTATTGTTATCGTCAAATATGTCATAATTCAAATTAAAATTTAATGAAATGCAGGTTATTGAAAAAAGTAGTATCAAAATAGTAAACTTTTGGCAATCGCATGGGTAGATCACTTCCTTTGTTATCACTACCATTTGATTAGCAATGAAATATTGAAAATATATAAGTAAATTAATCACAATAACTATATTTTATAGTCAGTAATGAGATTAGTGGCTAGGTTCGAAGTTTTATCAATGTTAGTGATAGTAATCATTCTAGAAAAAGTTGAATCCCAGCTTTTTTCAACGTTTTTCCCCACCTTGATACACTAGTACCTAGTGGGTATATACGAAATACGATGTACAAAACCCATTCTTTATTTTACTTTACATTATATAATGACAATAATTTTTTTTGTTATAATGACAATAATTAAATATATACTTATTTTTATTTATCAGAATGCTTACTGCATCTGCAAGTGTTAATTAGTCACTTCTATAAACTTAATATCTATTTATTTATTTTAACGATAAATTCGATGGTGATTGTGAATCATATTTTCTGTTGCAAAACTATTGTGAAAATATTTTTTTTCTGGCATTCTAAAATGTTCGAAGAAAGTGTTTTATAATGTGTTAAATTACATTGTAATTAAGTACTGACATTGCAAATAGGGTAGATAACTAGTTTGATGAAATTGGAAAAGCTAAAAAGAAGTCAAATAAACTTTGAACTTGGACGGAAAATATGTTGGTTTCACATACATCAAGTTTTAAGAACATTTGCTCTTGATTTACAAAACATTATGTTGTTTTCAAAATTTGTTTTCATTTCATTTCAAGCGGATTCTACATATCTATGTGATAATCTGAGAAGTAATTCCATCTAATGCGATGGAATAATGTTTAGAGCATGCTATATAATTTAATGAAATAATGTTTTCATAAATATCATATTTTATTATAAGTAGTTAAATGTAAATTTCCATTAGTCGATGCATATATAGCCAAAGATATACAATGAACCTTTTTCAAAGAGATTGGCTAGATGTTTTTTTCTTCTTAACTCTGACCGTTCGATAGGGTGCCACGGAGATGGCTTCAAACTCAATGATTTTTTTTTCTTCATATTCATGGGTAATCCAAACTTATTAAGCCTCAATTTTACGGTGAATATAACCGTCGAATATCTCATTTTCCAGATTTTTTAATTGACCTAAACTCTTATCATTATTTCGATTGATCAAATAGGATGAGTTAGATAATTTTGTGTTTTAAAGGAATTTCGATCCCTAACATAAATTTACGTAATAGTTCTTATCAAATGAGAACCACTAGGCACTAGCTCACCACTATGTGATTCTTCAAACTCAATGATTAGTGCCTTAAACACACATCTTCAAAAAATTTCACCACGGATACTCCCTTGAATCCCCCTTTTGTCCCGTACTTCCAAAACCATTATTTTAGTTAAATATATACACCTCGTACATTTTCTTAAGACACTGACGTTTCTCTAGGTTGGGTTGGGGATATTACAAGAATACCTCAGATCGAAAATTTTATTTAATGGTCTACATTAAAAATAATTCAAGTAATGTAGATTTATGTCATTTATCCTATGGTTTATACATTTTCTTCAAACTTTCTAGTTATTTTTTTTCTGAAAAACCAAAATATAGAGAAAAACTTGAAATAAATTCAATAGTGAAATTCGCAGCGATAGATAATGGTTGTTAACTTTCGCGTTGAGGGAAAACCACAAGAAATTATGTTTTTTTTTATAAGTCATTTCTTGCTTTAAAATAAAATTTCAAAATCCCAATTACATGCTATTCGAGTTAGTCTTGTAACGGATCCGGATATCCGGTTTTTTCAGGGTATCCGGATCCATAATTTTATTATCCGGATCCACTTTAAATTTTTTTAATTAAATATATTATAATAAATATTTTGATTAAAAAATTATAAAAATATTATAATAATTATGAAATTGAAAATTTTCAAAAAAAAAATTTCAGAATATGAAAAATAGATTTGAGTCTGAATAAAAGAATATGGACTAAATTTTAAAGGTTCAAAACAAAATTACATCATATTTTTATTCTATTTTTTTTAAAGACCGGACCCGGATATCCAGTCCAAAATTATCTCAGGATCCGGATCCGTCCTTCCGAGATATCCATTTTTTGGATCCGATCCGAAATCCGGATCCGCATATTTATGTCCAAGGCTAATTCCAGTAACAAGTTTAGTCGAGTCTTATAGACCCTCAAACTAATATCATTTGGTGTTCCCAATTTGTTGAATTTTTTAATTGTGACTAATACATGAGAGTTGGGGACATACAAAAAAATCAAACAAAAGTAAAATAGCAATTTAGAAGGTGCAGAATCAAGATCGATCCAAGAAATGCTTTCCACACACTCCTCATGTGTTGGGACCCATTCTAGAATAATCATAATAATCTCTCCTTTTCTTTACAAAAATATCAGTTTAAAAATAAATGATTCGTAACCTTCCTCTTTAAAACCCCTATTCGTAGCAATTAGTCTCTTATTCACACGACCACTCTTCTCTTAAAATCAGCAGACATAAAGTGTGAGTGCTCTAGTCAGAAAGATAGATAGAAACATAGAGAGAATGAGAATTAGTGATATTTTCTGCTCTTCTCCGGCATCAACCGCCGTAAGACCAACTACACTTCACCATGACAGAGAAGTCACCGGAGGACGCAGATCCGTCGATATCCATCGCCGGAAGCAAAACCCTAATAACAAGAAGGACAAAACCGTTCCATGTTTCTCTTCCGAGATGCCTTTAATCCCTATTACTCGTCACATGAGCTGCAGAAACTCCTTTGAATCTTCCAGTGAGTTTCGCAGGAAGATTACTTCGGCTCACGGCGGCAATAACGTCCAAATTCGTCGGAGAAGCTCGGCTGATGTAAGTGATCTTAGGAGATCAAGGAGTTCTTTGCAAGGCTCATCGTCGAGGTATCTTCTAAAGGATCATAAGTCTTTTAAAGAAGATGATGATAAGGACCTTTGGTTATCATCATCGGATCGTTCTAAGGATTTGATTCCTTTTCGTGACCGCAACATCACTTCTTCTTCGTCTTCGTCCTCTTCTTCTTCCGTATCTTCATCTTTTTCTCTAACCAATGTTTCAACGCCGGCTACTTCCACCGATGATCAGGTTTGATTATTCTTCGCTAAGGCTTTAACCAAAGTATTTAACCAAAGGAAGGATATAAACACATTTTAACCCCCAAAAAAAGTATTTATAGTCTTTTATATTTTCCCACCATCATGCATTATTCTATCAAATTTAAATTTGTGTGACTTATCAAAAAATTTTAAATTTGTGTGATGATACAACAGAACAGTTAGAAACTATTAGGCCAAACATTTTCGTGGTCCCAAAGAAATTATAGTTTAAATTAAATTACAATTTATGATTTGACTTGCTTAGGTAAAATTTGTATTCCATATGATACTTACTATATTACGTGTAGTTCTGGATGCGAGGGTGGTACCTATTTAATTGTGTGTATCTTCAAATAATATAAGCATAAAAATATAACCTATGGTTCTCTTTATTTTTTTGTTATTAATATGTTATTTCATTCTATATTTTTTTTTGGCAGGTTGTGGTTTTGAGGGTATCGATCCATTGCAAAGGATGTGAAGGGAAGGTTAGAAAGCATATCTCCAAAATGGAAGGTACTAAGAATCTCTTCTTCATTCTACAAAAATTAAGTATCTTATTTAAGTACCTAACCATAACATTTTTATATACAATTCAAATGATAATATTTAACAGATAGATTTTTTTATCAAAGAAATATTGGTGAGGAGCTTTGAAGTTTAGTGATTTGACTTTTTCTGATCATCGGATGCCTCTGAGCAACAACTTTTCCCTTGTAAACCATTTTATATACTGAATTAAGAAAAGCTAAATGAAAAATTTATGGATAATTTATAATTTTAAAAAGAAATTAATAAGCTTTGGGTATGGGACAGGGGTGACTTCATACACCATTGATTTAGCGACAAAGAAGGTTACGGTAGTCGGAAAAATAACGCCGGTGGGAGTAATAGGAAGCATCTCAAAGATCAAATTCGCTCAGCTTTGGCCTTCTTCTTCTTCTCCTTTATTTCCTCAAATTCCTAATCATTCCCTCCTCAAATCTTAGTTCTTTTTTTCTTCTTGTAATTTAATCAAAAAGATATTGTTATTAGACATTTGCCATGTTGAGATTGGTGTCAATGTGATATTAATTAAGGTGATGTAGTTTAACAAACATATGTTTGAAGCATATGGCTTTTTCCGGCCCGCACATCTAACTTTCATTTTCATTAATTTGACAACTAATCAATGTTTATAAAGTGTAAAATACACAATCAAATGGCATAAACAAAATCATATGATATATAGATACGATAAATTTAACTCCCTAACATATATTTATAAATGTCATTTTCTTATTTTGTGAAATAGAATTTTCGAGTTTGATTTTTTCGTCCTAATATCGAATCTCCATATCACATGTATAAATATTTGATAGGGACTTTACATTCTAACGAACTATTCATGCTCACACCCTCCATTTCTTTATAATGATTGAAATTTTGATTGGACATATTTTTAACACAAAAAAAGAATTGATGTTATTAAACCAAATTTCAAAGATATTTTCTTGTAGATGACATTTTTTTTTTGAGATGATAGATGACATTTAAATAGTTAATAATTTAATTTTTCTTTGACGTCAACAAAAGTTTTAAACAGTTTGACTTGATTGATCCTAATGCTGATTAATAATGACCAAATACGACTTACGTACCATATAAACTTTATAAACCGGCCATACGTAATTATAGGATGTTGTCGTTTGGATTATTACTTTCGACTTCTATGGCTTTCTAGATATTATATATTTTTTCTAGATATTATATTATATATAAAGATAAATGTATAGATAATTGCCTAGGCCTGCATATGTGTGGGGATCGGAGAAAATGAGGAAAAAGGATGAAGAATAGGATGCGTAACATGAGGACCATTGAATTGTCTGACGTGCTTCTGATATTTTATAATTTCATACAGTGAAAAGTAAAATACTTAAATACAAATTTTGATCAAAGTTATATTTTCTTTTAGTGTCGTAGGGACATGTGCCTCTTTCAATCATACTCACGGTGGGTCGAATTTGGTTCTAATGTTCTCTGAACATAACGACATTATGAAATGTTATGTCTAAATTAATCATAGGGCTTGCTTTTAGTGATAATAAACGTCAGTCGTGACTTTTTTGGGGTCGATCAATTGCAAGTTTTTGAGATACTGTTAGGGCATGGTTCGGTTACATATGAGTTTGTAGTCAATGCAATATAAAATCTTATTCTAATTTGCATTCCAGTCTGAAAGGTGTGTCATTGATAAGAGGAAGGAGTGAAATTTATATTTTCATTATTGTTTATGTCTTTTGTGGTGTAGATAACTTTAGACTAAAAACTATTTGGGCGGCCGAAAAGATATAAAAGCTAGAAGTTAAGAAAAATAAATATATTATACGATTTTCAGAGATACTTGGTACGCTGATTTTTCAACAATTTAAAATTCATATTTAAAGATAAAAACATATTATATTCGTCGACGTTCAAAAACTTAAACAACATTCGTCTTTAGAATTCTCAAGAAACCAAGTCGGATGAAACTTAACTAGTAAGTAGTAAATACAAATTTATATGAATGAAATTTACATATTTTAATTTTACAAATTAAAATGGTTTAATTATAGGCAAAACAGTAGTAAAAAGTCGCAAACATAATTAACAACAAAAATATGCTAAACAATAAACATGGAACTGGTTCAAAGAATGTGAACCTCAGCGATGAAACAAGACGAGTATATGTAATAGTGATTTTATTTGGATATACAAGTATAGATATGTATATGTTAATGTTTTATTGGCACCATTAATTTTGGTTCTTCTTAGCGCTCTATTATTTCGAAGATGGACAATACACTTTTGGAACATAAATTTCGGCAAACTTACTTCGAATAAAATAAAGCTGGCGTATTGACCAATGGCCGAGGAAAATTGCTTTAAACCTGCAGAGAATTAAATTAAAGGTATTCTAGTTGAACTTTAATATTTTACGCATCAAAAAGTAAAAAGAAAATGAAAATTCAAATCATACAAATTTGTAACAAAAATGTTAAATCTACTCATATTTTTACTGTCAACCTTACATACATGGATCAATGATCAACAAATAACTAGATAAAAAATTATTGGTCGGTCAATATCTCCAATTAGGAAGGGGCCAGAGAAACTTTATAGATTTACCAATAAATAAAATAAAAACCCAATACAAAACAATAAATAATTAATTTTTAATATATATTTTTCAACAAAATCAAACATATTGCAAAACCTCTAACTTATAGAGAGGCTTTCATTAAAAACAATTATTTTACATATTATTAAAACCAGATATTTCAAAATAAATAAAATAAAAACCCAATTTTTAACTTAATCCAACCCATAAATAATTAAATTTGAATTTTAACATATATATATAACAATAAAATTGATTTTAAAATAAATATGATTTTAATTAAATAACTTAACTTATTTTTAACATACTTACGATTTTCAAGTTTTTTAGATTCACTTTTTTATTTATTTTTAGATTCAGTTATTATCTTTTTGAAAATTCAAAAAAATTTAGGATATATATTCTAATATTCAAAATATTTATTCTAATTGCTAGAATGCATAATCTAAATTTTCCTAGAACATATATAACTGCTAGAATATGTATTATAAATGTTTTAAAATTTCATATTCTAGAAATTTTAGAACAGATTTCAATTTTTAACTTAATCCAACCAATAAATAATTAATTTGAATTTTAACATATATACAAAACAATAAAATTAATTTTAAAATAAATATGATTTTAATTAAATAACTTAACTTATTTTTAACATATTTACGATTTCCCAGTTTTTAGGTTCACTTTTCTTATTTTTAGATTCAATTATTATCTCTTTGGAAATTCAAAAAATTTCAGAATATATATTATAATATTTTCAGAATATGTATACTAATTGCTAGAATGCATAATCTAATTTTCCTAGAACATGTGCAACTTCTAGAATATGTATTCTATATATTTTAGAATTTTGTATTCTAAAATTTTTAGAACAGATTTCAATTCTAAAATTTCTAGAACATGAACAAGTGATAGAATACGTAATATAATATTTTCAAAACATGAAAAAATGATAGAATATGTAATCTAATAATTTTATATCGCTAGAAAACATATTCTAAATTTTTCAAAATGACTTTCATCAAGTTAAAAACTTACTTAAAACTGCATAAAATATCTTCTTCCAATCTTCTGCATGGTTGTGTATCTACATGTTTATCTCGTTTTAAAAAAAAATTGGTATTAGTCTACTAGTATGGGTAGTTTAAGAAAAAGTGAAAATTAAAAAAAGAAGTTTAGATAGACAAACTTTTGCTATAACTCCTTTATTTCTAATTTTTTCTATTTTTAAAGCTACAGTTCTTTTTCTCTATATTTGTTTTGGAATGGTGACTGAGAATTTTTATTATATTTACTAACCAATCTACATTTTCAGACCAAAAACAGGATTTCATACAAAATAATCAAAATCTGTTAGAAAGTTAAGACATACTTAAATGCATGTGGGCTCTATCAAATATATCTTCGGCGTCAAATGTGTTCTCTTCGGAGTCGAATTTTACAAATATTGATTTTCTTATGGGGTGAGCTAAAGAAATTGGAGGAGATGCGAGTGGGATAAAAGCTTTCCCTTGGATTTTTATGTAGTTTGCATATATTCTAAACGGGACTCCTATAGTTATCAACTGACAATTCAAATTCTTATACTTATTTTTATAAGTTTTTTTTTTTTTTTGATGAAACTGTATAA
Source organism: Cardamine occulta (assembly GCA_028015245.1). NCBI lineage: Eukaryota > Viridiplantae > Streptophyta > Magnoliopsida > Brassicales > Brassicaceae > Cardamine > Cardamine occulta. Next base: position 10,824,143 of record CM051376.1, on the reverse strand, counting down.
ACAGACAAAATAAAATACTATTCTCTGTAAAGAAATTTCACAGTTTCCACCATGCATTTCTGCAACAAAATGACTGAACATCATCATTCATTATGTCAATACTACTTTGACGTTTCCCACCAAGCAAATCTCCAATATGACGGCAACTAATGATAGAACATCATTATGTCACTTTTATTACATGACATGCTTTACTTCTTTTGAGTCATAGCAAGAGAACCCGATTTGTCTCAATCTTGAATCATTTTATTGTTCCTATGTAGACGGAAAAAAGAAGTGTTGATGGAGGTTAACACATAAAAATCATGGTCAACAAAACCCAACCATGCCTATACTAAAGCCCACTAAAACTCTTAATTGTACTTAAGAGATTATACACGCAATTGTCTTGGGTTTATGCCTCTGTTCACTCTCCCTCGAAAACTCTATCATCGCTTGAAACACCCAGCTCGGCCCATTAAAGCCCAATCACCCTAAATTACTAAACCACAAAGGTCAGGTCAGGTCAGGTCGTTTGTGTGTGATACACATGAGAAGAAGACTGAGGAGATGCTTCATCCAAGAATATACTAATATGGTCAAGAAGGCTGCTTCGCTTGGGATGAGATTTGAATAATTTAAAGATATTTGATTTTGATCCAAACAATTCAGTAATTTCATTTAACAAAAAAAGAAGGTAAAATACAAAGTCCAACCTCATGTACTATTTTACACAACTTTTTCATATTTAAATTACAAATGACATATCACATACATTACATAGTTCACACCAAACAATTCCCAAACTCCAACAGAAGAAGAAAAACAAAAACTAGTAAGAAAGATAAACAGTACATTCCAGAACAGTCTCAAGCCCATCAGTGAACTGATGCGGCTGATTCTGCAGCGTCCCGCTTGATCCAGTAAACGTCTTCACAACCGCGAATCCTCTCGCGTTCACATACTTTCCGGTACCTCCCATAACTCCTAAATGCGATTCCGAAGCCGCTGTTCTATGAACACCAAAGAAGCTTATACTATCTTCATAACCGCCGTGCTCAAACATCGCAGTGAAAGCCATTGTCTGGCTAGTTCCATCAACCGCACTCGCCACATAGTATCCCTGCGCTTTCCCGAGCAGACCAGATCCGAGCTCATGCCCTTCGGTTAGTTCATCGTCAATCACAGTCATTGTACCGAACATAAGCATCTGAAGAGCGGAACCGCTCGGGAGCTGACCGCCATTAGCAACAGGAAGACCGTTTAAAAGGTTGTTGTTTCCGTTGTTTCCGTTCTGGAGAATGTTAGCCGTGGTTCCCCCGAGTCCAACAAGGAAAGGGACGTTGTTGTTGTTGATAATTCCATTGTTGTTGTTGTTCGATGGAACTCCATTGCTTACTGGAAGGTTTGCGCCGTTGGGTTTAGCGAATGGGAGTTGACCGCTTAAAGCCGGGTTTGCAACGACTCCAGTTACAGCTCTGGCCGTGGGATTTGAACCACCGAGTATATCGTGCATAAAGAATACCAATGTATTGTCAGGACCTACACCACCACCAAGAGCTGGACCAGCACCTGCCCCACCACCAAGAGCTGAACCGGCACCTGCACCACCACCAAGAGCTGGACCGGCACCTGCACCACCACCAATACCTGCACCTGCACCAGTGGCTGAACCACCAACTGGTAAAGCACCAGAGCCTCCAGCTGGTAAAGAATCCGGACTAGTGGTAGGCAAGGAACCTGAACCACCAACAGCTAAAGGAACAGGAACAGAACCGGCGGTTGGTAAAGGACCAGCACCAGTCGTAGTCAAGGGACCTGAACCACTTGACCCTGTACCTGCACCGAGACCGGTTCCAGTAGAACCTGAACCACTTGATGGTATTGACCCTGTTCCTGAGGCAGAGCCAGGGGTGGTTGTGGAAGCTGAGAATGTATCTTCTTCATCAAGAAGCCGAGCCGCAGCTGCGAAAGTAACAACGAGAGCTATAACAAGGAAAGAGAGTATCTTTTCACCTGCCATTGAACAACGAAGAATGATCAGAGAAGAAAGATTGTTGGTAGAAGTAAATGATTGTGAGGAAGGAGCATATATATATACTAAGTGAGATTGTTAAGAGAAGAAGATGGAGTTGATGAAATGGAGCAGGTGAAACCATTATCTGGTGGTTTGGTTTTAGAGAAGAAACATAAAAAAGAAGAAGAAACCATAACTTCTCCACAAGATTTCAATATTAATTAAGTGAAATTGCTAATCTGTAAATTGTAAAACAACCTAAAGATTAAAGCTTTTTAATTCTTTCTGCTAAGATAAACTTAACGAGCATCAAAATTGAGTAAAGATTTGATCTTACCATGAAAAGATCATTACTTGACAGAGAAAAACTCTTACAATTCCTATTCCTCGCCAGTTCACAGTTTCTTCATAAGAGCCCAATAAATCGTACGTTGCATTTTCCTCTCTCACGCATTTCACCGAACACCTTGTAGACACCTTGCCCAATCTCCATTACCAAGGCAATACCTTGATTATAATATTTGATTGAGACGCAATTACACAATACCATCTCGATTGATCCGTCGAAAACGTGATGCGTGGTAGTTCAAGACTGATTCGAAACCAATACAATCGAATTGGGGAACAGATCAAGAGCTTCGTCGACGACTCTACGGTATCAGAATTGTGGGATCTGGCAAGCTTTGTGGTAGTAGAAGTCTAGAAGAGTAAAGTGATTTCCGGTTCTTATGTTTCAATTCAACGATCTCGAGTTCCGGTTAAGAATTTTCTTAAACCGAAATCCAATTTTCCAAACTGTTACCGATAAATTCGGTCCGTTTAAAAGAGGAGTGCAATTTTGACGTATTATCTTTCAAGTTTAAGTATCTATAATTTAAGGCAGGACAAAATATCTGGATCCGAATTTAAACCGGACCGAAAAAACCAGTACTAAACTCAATCCAAAATTTTAAAATATCCGAATAAGTCCTAGACATCTAAACCCAAATTTGAATCCAAATCAAACCGATAAGTGAATGGATATCCAAAATACCCAAAATAGAAATATATATATATATATATATACAAATATTAATTATACTTAGATTTCATCTAATCTAATTATTTAAAATTATAATTGTAAATTCAAAATATCAATTATTTTAAAACCAAAATAATCAAAATATATAAAATAACTAAAATATCTAAAAATTCCTAGTTTTACTTGTGAAAATTTAACCAAGCTTTATTCAAATTTAACAATTTTTTTTATATTTTTCCTCAATATTTTGGATTTTCGAAACCAAATCGAATCCAAATAGAACCGAACCGAACCCGACCCGAAGCTATGAAATATCTGAATGGGTCCTATACCCCTAAATCTGAACATCGGAAAACCCGAACCGAAACCGAATGGATATCTGAATTCCCATTCCATATGACAATTTTTTTTTGTATATTTTCGTCTATGAAAATCTAATGTACAAATAAAATTATTATATATATATATATATATATCTATTAAACACTTAGTAAATTAATTAAATTTATTAATTTGATATATTTATTTAATGAATTATTATTTATAGTTTTATGAAAATTTCGCACACCGATAGAATCATCCTTTTTTATCAAATATTCAATACCAATAAGGAATCATATATATACACAAATAGGAATCCTAAAGTCTTAAGAATTAGGAGACGTAGACAAGTTATATAAAACCTAGATCGTTACCCCCAACCTTTTTTCATGCGACTCGTTTCTAATATCTCTTCGATTCCTCCAAAGCAAAGCTTCGTAAAACTTCCTCACGTACGTGGTTTAAATATGTTTGCTATGATAATGGATGAAATCGAAATTGCCTTAACCAAGGCTGACGAATCGATGCAAAAGAGTATTGAACTCTGGACAGAGTTTATTAATGACATATTTGACGACCAACCTAGACCTAGCCAAGACTAGATGGGACAGCCAGATAATGTTGAAGAACATTCGTCTCAAGATAAAACTGTCGCTGAGGTGATAGAAAGATCGATTCAACACTGCGTTATTTACCTTGGTGATGCGAATGAACAACCGAGCCAAAACTGGGCTATGCGTGCTTCGAAAATTCAAGAGAGTTTGGTTCAGGAACAAAGGGATAGTGGTGGTGATGATACAGATGATGATGATGATACCGATGATTATGATGATGATACTAATGATGAAGATGATGATACAGATGATGATGGCGATGATGATGATAAGGAGAAGAAGACGAGATCAGTACTACAGTTTCTGAAAAAGATAGTGGTGGTGATGATGATGATGATGATACTAATGATGAAGATGATGATGATGGTAATGAGGATGATGATGAAGGAGGAGAAGACGAGATCAATACTACGGTTTCTGAAGAAGATAGTGGTGATGATGATGATGATGCACTACAAGAAAAATACCGCAAAACTGATGGCCAATTCCGAAATCCGTCAATTTTTTCCTTCGCTTCTATCTCGTCGGAAATAAAAGCTCCGTCGGAATACCGAAATCAGGATTCCATCAGAAAACCGTCGGTTTCAAACCGACGGAACACCGACGGATTTCTGATAAATATAAACCGACGGATTTCCGATGGATCTAAAACCGACGGAATTCCGACAGCCTTAATTCCGACGGATTTCCGACGGACTTCTGATATGTATATACCGACGGAATTCCGATGGATATAAAACCGACGGAATTCCGACAGCCTTAATTCCGACGGATTTCTGACGGACTTCTGATATCTAAATACCGACGGAATTCCGACGGATATAAAACTGACGGAAATCCGACGGATACAAAACCGATGGATTTCCGACGGAATTGTTTAATATTTTTTTAATTAAATATCGAATTTTGAAAAATAAATTTATTAAATTTAAAATTTTGTTTTATAATATAAATTAAAATTAAAGAAATAATAATTATAAAATAATCCAATAATTCAAATAAAAATTCAATAAATATAAAATAATTCAAATAAAAAACAAAAAAAAACTAAAACAAACTAAAACTACGATGGCGGGAATCGGGATAAGAATTCCTCCATGCGTTGCTGCAATACCAGGTGATCCGCTTCCAATTTGTGGGTTCTCTCGCGTTCTGCTTCTTGTTGGAGGCGATCCGCTTCTCGTTGGAGGCGATCCGCTTCTCATAATTGTCAATGATCTCCCGAGCCAGCGGATCTTGGATTTCATGGTTCTTCCTGCTGGTATGCGCATCCTTGAGCAATGTTAGAGCGGAAGGTGGGACACCGTCTTGCCGAAACTACAAAAATAAAAATTTAGTAAAATATAAAATTATAAAACTAAAATAACAATATTTTAATTAAATAAGAAACTTACCAGTTGTTTGGCCCGTGTGACCAAACTAACCGCTTCTAGAATGAGTTGTGGAGCTTGTCTTGGTCGGTTTTTCACTCCAATAAGTGCATAACCCGCTCCATAGGCCCGGGTTGGAAAGCAACTCCCTTGGGACATCATTCTTGTGCCATTTCTCCTTCCACTCGTTCAGCTTCCATGAATACATTCTCGCTACTTTTCTATCGAAGCAGCGTCTAACCGAGGCGGTCATATGGCTGTCCCAAGTAAATTCTTGCTGCAAATCAAAAATTAAATGAAAATAAACTATATTAAATAAAAGTAAAACTATTTAAAATATGAGGTACTTACATAAATTAGAAACCACAATTCCTGATCCGCCATCGGCATTTGGTTGTAAGTCGGGTATGGATGCCGAAGCAATCCATTGAGCATCCGGTTAATGGACTTGGAAATCCCATTTCTGGAATCTCCAAACCTACAAAAGAAATTATTACAAATAATTTGAATTGTAACTAAAGTATTAATAGTAAATAAATATTAAAATTCATAAAATTAACAAAAACTGACCATGTGTCTCTGCCTACGCAATCCGGATGAAGACGAGGCAATCTATCTCATCCTGGTTGAGCGACAAAGTCCTCGACGCTCATCTGCGTCGGTGCAGTAGGTGAAGGCGTCGGCATAGGCGTCGTCTCCGGGATATATGTCTCCGGGATATGTGTCTCTGGTATAGGAGAACTCCTCGAACTGGCAGTACCTCTCCGACGACTACTACGTCTGCCGCCGCCTGAACGGACAAACCTACCGTAATCCCTAGAAAATTTAAAAAAATATCAAACATTATACGAAAAAATTATACATCATGAAAATAATAAAAAAGTATTAAAAAAAATATTTTAAATTCATTATTAGTCCAAAAAAAATATACTTTTATAAAAGAATGATTAATTTATGGAAATACTTATAAATTGATAAAATCATCATAAATTTATATTTATAAGTATTAATTCCAAAACCATTATAAATTTGTAAATACATGATTATTACATGAAATAATTATACATTATCAAAATAATTAAAAAATTTGAAAAAAATTATTTTAAATTCATTATTATACCAAAACAATTATACATTTATAAAATAATGAATAATTGATAGAAGTACTTATAAATTACTAAAATATACATAAATTTATATTTATAAGTATTAATTCCAAAAAAATTTTAAATTTGTAAATCCATGATTTATAAAAGATTGAATAATTCATGAAAATAATTATAAATTACTAACATGATTAAAAATTATAAAAAAATAATCATAATTTTCTAAAAATTATTATTCATACCAAAATTAAGAAAATTTTAAATTTGAAAATAATTAGAAATAATTCAATAAATAAATAAATTATTTATACAAATAATTTCAATACACATAACAAACCTAAATCTAACAATTATAAACCTAAATCTAACAATTACAACCTAAATCTAACAATTACAAACCTAAATCTAACATTACAAACCTAAATCTAACAATTCTAATTTTCTAAACTAATCAATCTAACTATAAACTTAACAATCCATAATATAAACTTAAAAACTTACATGTTTGGGGGATTGTTAAACATTTGGATGATGGATCGACAGTTGTAAGGGAGATTTGGCGATTTTTGGCGATTTTGAGGTTTTGGAAACTTGTCTGCGAAAGTGAGGAGGAAGAAGACGATGGCGATATATATTACGAGATTTCCGACGGATATATCCATCGGAAATCCGTCAATTTTTAAAAAAATTAAATTACGCACGTTCTAGATACGGTTTCGAGAACCGGCGCGCCTTAATTTTCGCGACTCCGTCGGATTTCCGACGGATCCGCGAAAATTTAGGCATCGCGGGAAACCAAAGAATTTTCGCGGTTACATTTTCATTTTCCGTCAAAAATCCATCGGAAATTTCCGACGGATTTCCGACGGATAATATAAATATGCATGTCTTCTAATTGGCCAGTCAAACCTTAAACGGGGACACGTGTTACCACAAAACCGTCGGAAATTCGTCGAAAATTTCTGACGGATTTCCGACGGGTTTGTGGTTTTAGTGGTTATTTACGCACCGTTTCAGTAAACATATGTTTTTAGTAATATAAATTCATGATTGCAAACACAAATAACTTATAGAAATTCTTCATTTGACAAATTTCAAAAGTTTATACGATTATTTCGTTTTTGGTAACCTTGTATGTTAACTATACGTTTATCTATCAAACACTTTCGGTCAAACCATGTCGACCAACGAAAACTTTTGAAAATATTTTATATATCACATATTTTAGTTTATTTTGTCAAAGTTTGTTGTTAACATTGTTTTGATGTACAAGAAATTACAATTTAACCATGTAACCCCCAAACCCGTCGGAAATCTATCGGAAAAACCGACGGATTTCCAACAGTTTTAGGGTTACACGTGTCTATAGAAAATAAATTAAAAATAACCGCCAAACCCGTAGGAAAACCGTCGGTTTTTCCGATGGATTTCCGACGGATTTTGGTATTTTTAACGCAAACACGTGTCCTTGTTTAAGGTTTTAAACAAGGACACGTGTTTGCGTTAAAAACCGACGGGTTTTCCGACGGGTTTTGGGTTTATATGTGGTTTAATGTTAAAGTGGTTTAATGAGTTTTGTGGGTTTGTTAAGGTGTTTGTTTAGGGAATATATATTCCTGGCAAAATCTGATTTTATTAAAACTTGTAAAAATATACAAAGCTGAAGTTGAGCTTATAAAATGCTCGGCAGCTGTGGTCTTCGAGGACCTATGGTTTACACCGTAATGTCAAAATTAAATAATATACAAAAAAACAATTATTTACACCTTTCTGTAAAAATACAAAATAATACAAAACACACATATAACTAATCTGCATTAGATGATGATGTTGATCCCTCAGATGGAATTGAGTCTGAATCCTCATAAAATTCACCTTGTTCTTCTTCTGAATCGGAATAAACTAAACCAAATTGTGTGAAATCAACAACAAGATCCAGAGCACAAGAAGGCTCAACTGGATCCATTGGAACAACTTCTGCTGGCTGTAAAGGATCGTGTTCTGCAACCCCATAAATTCTTCCTCTCGGGGTCATTGTAGTAATCGGCGCCAAGGATCTGTCCCGCTGTAACGCGAGGGTAACAAATATAGCACACCTAAAAAAAAATATTAATTTGTAAGTATTATACAAAAATAATTAATTGAGTATTAATTACATTAATATTTGTACCCTACCTGCTCAGCTTGTGATCCTAGAATGAATGGGTCATACGATTCTAGTCTCCGACTTGAATTAACAGACGTAACACCAAATTGGTCCACATGAAGCCCACGACCGAGTGTTGAATCATACCAATCACACTTGAAAACAATGCACCTCAAGTCTAACATTCCTGGGTACCGCACTTCCAATATTTCCTGAAGAACGCCTTAGTAAACATCATTACCAGATTTCACTGAAATACCATAATCTGAAGTTGTCCTTCTCTCGTCATGAACCCTAAACCCATATCCACGACTGCAATATCTAGGATAAGAAGTTGCAATGTAGTTTGGACCATTAACAAATTCCAATAACCATGTGGGAAATGTCTGTCCGCTTCTTACTCCTTCAGAAACCTACAAAAAGAAGTTACAAATTAGTATTAAAAAAATAATTCTTAAATGATTTTTCGTTTTTAAACACTTACGTAAAACTGCAACCAAAGCATAAATTTCTCCTCCTTATGGACTTGAAGCTCGTCTTCTGTCTTATCCATATAGTACCCGCGTATTAATGCCATGTAAATCCTGTACGAAAACCACAATTGTTGACAAGTTAAAAAAAACATATAAAATAATTAATTATATATTAAATGACACAAAAGAATTTTTGTTTACCTTTCGTATTCCGTAATTTCTTCTCAATTGGTTAGGATATACATATGTAAGTGTTTAAACTCCTCTTGAGATAATTTACGTCCTTTTCCTTTCCCACTGACTCGCCCAACTTGGGAAAATAACTCTGGAACAACGACGGGGTAAATCGCTCTCTCACCACGATCATCATGGCGACTAGGACGTCTACTCTTCGTACGAACTTCTGACGGGAAGTAATATTTAGCAAACTGTGAGGCCTCTTCGTTGATAGATCCCTCTACTCTATTTAAATTCTTAACCTTTTTCTTCAGATGGAACATATACCGCTCAAATGGATACACCCAACGGTATTGAACCGGGCCTCCTAGTTCTGCTTCTCGTGGGAGGTGGATCGGAAGATGTTCCATCACATCAAAGAAAGATGATGGAAATATCTTCTCAAAATTACAAAGGATCACCGGGATATTGGCCTTTAAATTTTGGATTCCCTCAACAGTAAGTGTTCTTGTGCATAAATCGCGAAAGAAAGCACCTACTCCTGCAATTGCTTGGTGGACGTCTTTATGAAGAAGATGAGCAAAAGCGAATGGAAGAAGCCTCTGCATCACAACGTGACAATCATGACTCTTCATTCCAGTAAACTTTCCTTCTCCATAATCGATGCAGTTACGCATATTAGATGCGTATCCATCAGTGAATTTAACATCATCGTAAATCCAATCAAAAATTTCTGTTTTCTTTGATGCTTCTAACCGGTATAATGGAAATGGACATTGACCATTTGGGAGCACTTCAAGAAAACCTCGATCGCAATATGCTGGCAAGTCTAATCTAGATTTCATATTGTCTTTCGTCTTCCCTTGGAAGTTTAAGACAGTGTTCATGATGTTCTCAAAGAAGTTCTTCTTAACGTGCATCACATCAAGATTATGCCGCAATAAATGGTTCTTCCAGTAAGGCAAATCCCAAAATATGTTCTTCTTGTGCCAGCTATGAAATTCACCGACACCATAAATAGGTTCATGTCTATTACCCCCACAATAAGGAGTCGTCTCAGCACCAAAATCTCTCAACTGCTCCAATAAAGTCTCACCGTCTATCTCAGGCGGTGGACCATCAAAAACTTGCCTACCCTTCGTAAACATTGTTCTCGAACGACGATACGGATGATCACTCGGTAAAAATCTCCTATGACAATCAAACCAACAACTTTTTCTGCCGTGCTTCAGTTGGAATGCATCAGTGTTGTCTTGGCAATACGGACACGATAATCTCCCATGTATTGTCCATCCAGATAACATACCATATGCTGGAAAATCGCTTATGGTCCACATAAGCACCGCACGCATCTTAAAGTTTTGTTGGGTTGAAACATCGTACGCATCCACACCATGCTCCCATAAAATTTGTAACTCATAGATCAATGGCTGAAGGAATATATCAAGTGATCTCTTTGGATGCTCTGGGCCGGGAACAAGAATCGAGAGATATAAAAACTCTCTACGCATGCACAGAGATGGAGGCAAATTGTAAGGAGTTACAATTACGGGCCATAACGAATACTTCCTTCCATGCTTCCCAAATGGGTTAAAACCATCTGTACATAACCCGAGGTACACATTCCTTCGCTCATACGCAAAATCTGGATACAATGATTGAAAATGTTTCCAAGCTTCTGCGTCTGAAGGATGTGTAATATCTCCATCTTGACGATGTTCTGCATGCCATCTCATTATTCTCGCATGAGAAGTATATAACCTCTTCAACCTCTATGTTATTGGTAAATACCACATACGTTTATATGGAATTTGAATTCTGCCACTACTTTCCTGATACCGTGGTTTACGACAAAATCTACATCTTTTACGGTTTTCATCTTTTCTCCAATATAGCATACAGTTGTCGATGCACACATCTATTACCTTATACGGTAACCCAAGACCAGATACAAGTTTTTGTACCTCGTAGTATGATCCGGGTAAAAGATTATCTTCTGGCAATAAATCTTTCGCCCAATCTGTTATCGCATCAACGCACTTCTCTGCCAAATTGTAATCTGTCTTAATCGTCATCAATATACTTGCAGATGATAAAGGCGAATGATCTTCTTTACACCCTTTATATAGTGGCTGCTTTGCAGCATCTAACATATCAAAAAATCTTCTTGCTTCTACATTAGGTTCTTCAAACTTATCTCTTTCTTCACCGCTAAACTCGACATTCTCTCTAAATGCATCATTCACCATCTGCACGCTCCCTACACCTACATTTACTTCCGTGCTACCTCCTACACAATCTGAGACAGTTGGTTCACTAGTACTACCATACTCAACATTTGTTTCTCCATGTAAATACCATATCTTGTAACCCGGCGTAAACCCATTACTATACAAATGATGTCAAACTATCTCTATCGCAACATTACGAGAATTCCTACAAATTGAACATGGACATTTTAACTTACCTGATTTTTGAACACGCGGTTGCTTTCCCGCCACTTCCATGAACTCGTATATGCCTCGTGCATACTCCTCGTTCAAGTTGTTCATCTCCAGATCCATCAATGGTTCGTCCATCCATGATCGAAAATATCTAGACATATTTTTCACTTTTTAATACAATTCGTATTAAGTAAACAAGAAATGAGAAAGAGATATGAAATTAACATTGTTGTGTAATGGGATGGAGGAAGGGAGAAACATATATATAAACTCGTTTCCATCGGAAATCCGTCGGTTTACAACGGCACTTTCAACGGCTACATTAACGTTCGTATTATCCGACATATTTCCAAAAGCCGTCGGAAATCCGTCGGAATATAACGGCATGGATATCCGTCGGAAATCCGTCGGAAACTTCGTCGGAAATCCATCAGAAACTAACGGCTTCGATTTCCGTCGGAAAATTCATCGAAAATCTATCGGAAATTTCCGACGGAACTATTTCCGTCAGAAATTTCCGACGGATTTCCGACGGATTCCCAGAATTTTCAAATCTCGGGAATCCGTCGGAAATTTCCGACAAAATTATTGTCCGTTGGAAATTCCGTCGGTTTTGCGGTAGATTTCTTGTAGTGATGAAAATACTAATGATGATGAGGATGAGGACGAGGACGAAGAACAAGGAGAAGAAGACGAGAGCACTACAGTTTCTGAAGAAGATAGTGGTTCGAGTTTGAAGTGGAAAGGTGGCTATCAGATGTTAAAAAATGTTGACACGTCTTCCGAAGAAGCTAATGAATCATGGTATGATGATGATGATGATGAAGTCGAGGATTGCTACTCAGAATCAGTGGAAGAAGTAATGGAGGTATCGGGGAAGCATAGAATGAGCCATGATGATGAAGATGACATGACGGACAATTTACAAGGATTTGTAGATGTGAGGCCAGAGGAGATTGCCACTAATACAGAATTTGATGAGCTGAAGAAGCTTTTCCAAGAACGTGATTGGGTTTACGTGACCAAGGATTAGGTCTTCTGATTTTTAGCTTTATTTTTGTGTGATTTAATAAGTTTTTATACTTTACCGGCTTTTATGATATTTCTTTTTGTCTAGTGTTTTTATTTTATTTTATTTTGTGTTTTTGTTTCGAACAAAAATTTTATCTAAGAAGAAATATAAAAAAAATTCATTTCTTATTTATTTTTGTTACAACGAGAAGATATCGCATTTAACTGTTGGATCTAGAAGAATTTTTTTTTATTTCTTTTTTTTTTTTGTAACAAAGAGAAGAGAAATCGCATTTAACTGATAGTTGCTCAATAACCTTAGTAGAAATATTTTTTTTATTTCTTATTTATTCTTGTAACAAAGAGAAGAAAGCAAAGGTCCATAAAAACCAAAAGCAAATAAAAACCGTAACTGTTCTTGCTTAAAACAGAGTAAACAACTAAACCACTAAATCTTCTTCTTCTTTCATTATTTAGTTGGAAGGAGGGAAGAAAATGGCATCAGAAGTCCTCTTAGATCGGAAAGCTTTCTCCACCTCCGGAGCCACCTTAAACGCCGCCTGCAACACCTCCGGAGACAAAGCCTTCCACACCGATGTCTTCCCCGCCAAATGCGTGAATATAGGACTGCCAAAAATATACCAAAAACTATATGAATAAAACTTCTTTAACCAACCAAAAATATGAGAATAAGTTAAGATAAAATCGTACTCAGGAGTAGTCACAATGGAGAACCAAGACAAGCCATCAGAATCAGCAATCTTGGAGACAACAAAGAACCTAGGAACAATGAACAAAGCACCAGCTTTCACATGAGTTTCAAGAACTCTCTTCCCATCAGCACCAACAATTTGAACACGACCACTTCCACCAACAATGTAAGTAACTTGAAGAGCCGAGTCACAAGAGAATCCAGGAGAACACATAGAATGTCCATCAATTCTCACAAGATCAGCTCCAAATCCAACTTCACCAACCAAAGGAAGATTCTTTGTGTTCAACACAACAACTCTTCCTCCATTCTTGATATCAACATCAAGAGGAGCCTCTAAGCAGTTCAAAACAAACCCTTCTCGGTCACCTTTCTTTGGTGCTGGCATCTTCAAGCTTGCATCGACCTTAACGATACCGTTACCAGTGTTAGACCCAACGAGCTTCTTCACGGTGGCCTCATCGAGATCCCAAGCTCTGCCTACAAACTCAGATGAGAATCCGGTGAAGATTCCGTTGGATCCGGTTAGGTAGAAGTCAGTGAACTGTCCTGCTTTGTGACCCTTGTGAGTCTCGCCAAGGAAGAGGACGACTAGCTCAGTGTCTTCGTTGTTGAACCACCATGTGACTACACCGAAAGGTAAAGCTATGGAGTCTCCTTTCTTGATTGCTATCACTTTCTCCTCTTTCTCAGGGAGCACAATTCCGGCGGTTCCAGCTCCTGAAATTTGTTACAAGAAAAATCATTTTACTTATGTTACTCGATAAATATTTATTGGCTAGATCACAATATTATAGTCTACAAAAATATCAAAATATTATAATCCCTATATTTCGGAAAAAATAATTTAAGGACCATGATCAATATTTGATTATATATACATCAACACTTGATAAACAACCCCTAATTACATTGAATACAATATCAAGATCACCAAATCATATCATATATTTTCATATCACAGCTTACTGGTAGCAAGATAAAAAATTTAAAGCCATGATCTATATTTGAAATATGAACAATGATTATGATTCATTAGTGAAGATTAATCCCCGGAATCATACTGAATCCAACTTTTAAGAGATTTATCAGATCAGAATAACTAAATTCATGGACAGAAACACAAACAAACCACAGATCATAAAGACAAATGACTCAAAAAAGAAAATGATCAAATATAAAACATGAAAAAAGAGAGTGAAGTGATCAAATACAGATCAGATCTCAAAACACGAACCTTGAAGGACATAAGCGACCTTGGAGGAATCAGAGTAGCGAGGAAGAGCAAAGCCATACTTCTCAAGACCGAGCTTGGCGGCTCCAATGTTACCATCTCGGAGCATTGGTAACTCTTCAGGGCACCATGCAAAGTACGAACCACCGTCTCCTCCATACACCTTCTTTGGTAGCCTTGGAGAAAGATCCAACTCCATTGTTAATCTTTAAATCTGAAAGTGAAAGAATATTAAATGAGGATAAGATTTGAGAAACTTTGATATGAAACTGATGTAGAAAAGTAGCACGTATTTATAGTGGAATGTGAACAAAATATTCGGTTACTAACTCAGATTTTTTGGAAACTAAATATCTTGACTTTTGACTGATTATTCAAGCGGATAATACTGTATTTATCCATCAATCATCTTTAATTCATGTTTATCCACTCTTTTTTCGTCAAATCAAATATATTGATATCAAAAAATGTTTACAAAATACCAATGTTCCAAAAATCGCTAGCGCTAGTCAGGCAGCAAGGGTGGGCCTAGCGTCTAACCAATAAATCGGAGATTAATCGGGAATTAGTTTTAGGGTTTAAAGATTATTTTAATGTTTTTAAAATATATTAATCTATTATAATTAAATTTTTCTATAATATTTTTTTAAAATTGCAGTATACACATAATAACGTATTTTTAAAAAGAATTTTTATAATTTTTATTAAAATTTTGAACATAAGTTATTGTAAAATATCACAATCTCCCAATCTAAATGCCTGGATAACAAAAAAAAAATATTTGGCGGCGAAGGTAGGGCTAGCGATTAGGCGCTAGTCGGGCGGCTAAGGTTGAACCTAGCGACTAAGCGGAGAGTAATTGGAGGTAGGCGGAGAGTAATCAGAGCTAGGCGGAGAGTAATCAGAGCTAGGCGAGGATTTTTAGAACATGACAAAATACAGAGAACATTCCAAACAATCGTTATACGCAAATACAGGAAATTGATACAATTTCGATGAACGAGTGGAAGTAACTCGGCTATCTTTTGATAGGCTTATAGGCAACAAATGTAATCTGTAAGTCCCTCACTCACACACTTTTTATTGGCTATCAGCTTGCTGCTGAAACTCCAAAATGTCATTGGCATTACTTTAACTTGGAAACATAAATCTAATGTCGTTGGAGATGATTCTAAACCTTGTTGTCTTCTTGAAATCGATATACTTAACAATTCCGACCAATATTTTATATGTTCCTTGGGAAGTCTCCATCGTCTTCTCACCCATTGTTCTTGCCACAAAGAAAATTTCCAATACCACCACAAAATACTGGGAATGAGACAAAGGCCCATCACTTGAAGTTAGTTTGCTCGAACAAGAAGAAAAAACCCATCCCGTAGACCAACTAATTCATGTCGCTATTTAAACGAATGATGAACCGGATGAACAAAATCTTCTTGAGATTGTGACCAACATTGAAAGATTTCCGACCAAGAGAAGTGATCGCCGTCATCATCACTGGTAAATATCAACTCTCTCCTTTTGTGACCAGATAACAAATTCCCAGAACTCAAAAGATCAATCGGTGTATCAGAAATTTTTGACCAGAAAAAAGAGAAGGCGTCATCGGATTGTGTCACAGCCTTCAACGTCGAGGAAAACAGGGAACTGTTATTAGAGATGAAATCCGTCCAAATAATCTTATTATCTTCAACTCTGAAATTAAATGTGCCCGGATCCCAAATCTTAGATTGAAAGTCGTATTTCGATGTAACAAATTGTACATCAGATTTAACGATTCCATGGTAGTGGTTGGGAACGGTTTCAATCATGAACCGAAAGCAGCTGCTTGAACAGATTTTCAGCGGAAACGCGCCGACACTACTCCGAAATCCATGCCGGATTTTGGTTGGAAGGAGGCTCTCACGAAAGGAGAGAAAGTTGATGAAATTTTGAAAGAAGAAAACCAACCCAATTGTGTTGATAATCATTGGCCGGTATTATTTATGCCTAAATCTATACGAGAATTGAAATCAGAGAAAGAAAATGACAACAGCCGACGTCGGAGAAGCCGACGCCGGTTGGAAAGCGGTGCAAAAAACGAAGGCTAACGAATTGGAGCTGGGCGAGAGAGAAAACGGTTACTCAAAAAAGAGAGAAAACTCATGTTTGTCCACTCAAACGAGTTAATTGGTTGAATAACTTTAAACGCTGGATGGGGTTTTAGTCGGTTATATATTTGAAAGTCTTACAATCATTTTTAGTAAGTTCTGTTTATTTTTTTGAAAAATCTGATTTTAGGATGGCTGTAAAAATAATAACATTTTTTTTCTTCTCGTATTAATTGAAAACTCTCTACAAACTTACATATATTTTATAACATCAATTTTGTAATTTATGAAAAATCTATCCTTTTTAGATCTATTTCTTTCGTGTTTTTTTCCTTTTTTAATAACCTTCTTTGGTGTTTTTTCATTTCTTAAAATTTTTAATTTACTATATTAAAAGATAATTTAAAATTTTATAATTCAGACTTTATTTACAACCAAGAAGCATTCAAATAAAATTTTATTATGATAATCAAATGCTAATTTTACAATTTAACAAAATTATGATATGAGTTCAACAACATTTTGATCTTAACATCTGAGGTTGAAAATCGGATTTAATTGCCAGAATAAAGAGAAATCGAAATGAAAAAGAATGGTAACATAACTGATACAAGAAGTGATGAAATAAGTATTTCATATATATTCATCTAAATACAAAACTAGTTCTATATTTTAATTTATTGCTCATATGTTAAAAAAAATTTTAAATACTTAAAATGAACTTTATCTATAGTATAAACTGTTGTAGTAGTATTAATTAAATTTCATAAATTAATAAAAATTGTTGACAAAAAAATAATAATATAAAGTAACAATCATAAGCTTTTCAATCAGACTTTCATTAGTTTTTAAAGTAATGGTAACAACTTAAACATCAAAAATCTTTAAAATCATAATTTGAATAATATAAAAATAATTTAAAAATCATGATTCAGCGCAAATCTAGTACAATCATAGTCTATATTTATATTACTCATAGTAACAACTATAATCTGATCTTGAATGACTTGATCTTTCTGTTTTTTCTCTGTGCTCTCAGCTGTTACTAACTGAGAGATTTTCTCTGTGATTTTGCTGAATGACACAATTAGTAACCGCTGAGAGATTTTTGGACAGCAAAATTCTTTGACTTTTGACTTGAAATTATTAAGTGGATATTGTTGTAACTATCCATTATCCATCTTTGATTTTTATGAACAATTTAATTCATGTTTATCCGTTTAAATATCGATAATATTACGCATTAAAAATAAGTAAAATTTTAGTTTATACTGTAATTGTCGATTTATCCGCTTTAAATATTAACATTCTATACTACTACAACAAAACAAGAAAATATGCACTTTTCTAAAGTCGTTTAATGAACCAACTCAAAAAAGTTAAAATAAGCGGTAATTTGGCGTCGGTCTATTAACTGACTTTAAATAATTAATTAAAAGCTCCTTGTGTATCTTATATTTCCTGAATTTTACTCACTGGTAACACAATGATCAAACTAAGTTGGATGTTTGTTGTGATGTTTTTTATTAAAGGTGAATAGAGGATTTATGTCTTCCTACATTGTTTTTTTATGATAGTCTGCGTTCAGAAGGTATGCAAAAAAATCAAAATCTGATTTTTGTTTGGTAAAGTCTAATATATGTTACTGAAAATTACAGATATAAAGACTTTATGTAGACACTTAAAGTTTTGAACATACAATAGTGGATATTTGTACACGACAGATTTGTATATTTAGTGTAGAATTATAACTTTGGTTAATTGATTTTTTTTATATGGTCCATTATGTTTTCAAAAGGTTTGTTAATTACAATTTTTTATTTAATAAATAATTTGTATATTGGCCATAAAAATTGAAATTAACAGTATATAGCATCGGTTTTGGAAACACAGAAGCCAAAATATCACCGACGTTAGTATTTAGAAAACTGACGTAACTTTTAGACGTTATGTTTATAATATTTAAGACAGTTGTTAACTGACGTTAGAGTTGGAAAAAAATGACGTTATTAAATCCCATGATTTTTGTAGTGTATAGACATATGTACGTATAAATTTATCTTATTTTTCTTACTATATTTAATAAACCTTTGACTTGGATAATTACAATGACCAACTTATGTATAAAAAATGGATAACTATGGATAAAACTATAATTAATTATTTGATTTATATTTTTCAACAATTATCTATGTTTTATTATTACTATTACTAAAGACTTTTCAGTTTACGACAAAAAAAACTTTTTCATTTTATAACTTTTATACAAGTAAATATTGTTATTCAACCAACAACTATTATATATAAATATATATATATATATAGTTTATCAGATGTATAAAATTTGAGTTGTTTTTTGTTAATGCGCGCAATTTCCGTTGTTTTATGCATACTTTACTATATTAATTATAGCTAAGAAAATATAACTCGGAGTAAGTGTATTCTTAATTAATGAGAAATCTCATAAATCTCAGACCCCAAACCCAATAAAAAGACCTATGAAAAAAAGTATTTGACTTAGAATTAAGTTTATTTACTTACGGATAATAGTCTATGTAATAAGTTAATTTATATTTATCTGTTTTAAAAAACCTATCAACGTCGGTTAAGGTTTTTTGAAAGACTGAGCTTTATTTAGTGTGTTTGAAGTACAGTCAAACCTTTATAAATTAATAACATTGGAATCAATGTATTTTACAAAATTTTATTAATTTATCGTGTTTATTAATTTATAAAAATAATATTTGAACCAAAATATCAATTTAGAACTAGCAAAAAATATTAATTTAGCAAGATATTAATTTATCGAGTATTAATTTATAGAGATTTCAGTGTAAATCCACAACAATTAACAATTTCTTTCTTCCCAAGATTTCTAACTTCTTTTATTCCCAAAAAACTACAACCATTAATATTTTTTGGGTATATGTAACGAAAAATTAGTAGTGTTTTTTTGGTTACAAAACAATCCAAATTGTTTAATGAAAATGAATTTATAATTGTATATTTATTGGTTTTAGAAATCCTTTAGTAAGTAATATTTTAAAGCACCATATTCTTTTGTAAATTTATAATTATTTTTAAAAATTAGGAAGTTAGTAAATGTGATTTTATTATTAGTTTTTGAAATTTTCTATGCACGATGGATACGAATGTTAGATAATTTTTAAATAATTTTGAGTGTTAAATTATTAACTAGATGCCGTCAAAAAAAATTATTAACTGTGCTATTTCTTAGATTTGTGTTTGATAGTTTGAGTTTTGATGGAAATTTTCTTACGTCTAAAAGAGATGATAGTATGATACCACATGAATTTAACTTTTTCCTCTATTTTGCGGAGAAAGGAAACAAAATATAGTTTTTGTCGAGATCTTACAAAGCTCACTAAATCAAATATTGTGACTTATGTGGAGTCCATTTTAGTTCTCCACAAGGCCCATAATAATGTGGAAGAAGTAAGGCTCACAATTCATATCTATTCCGCAATTTCTAATTCCTTTTATTTCAATAAAAGATAACATCAAGAGACAACAAAAATTTAAGGAACAACCCTAATTTCTCCCTCTTCAAAAGCCAAAGAATTTTCATTTTTCAACTTATGTAACAGTGATTTGAGACACAACAATGCATCTTCTTTCAAACTAGTTGAAGTTGATGGCCGTCCATTGGCATATACATCTAAGGAAACAGAACATGTTTTGCGCCTAACTTATACAAGAACATGACCAAAAGCCACCACGACACTGGTCACAATCCAACCTAAAATAGTATTGTCTTTATTTGAGTATTTTTCTAAAAAACCGACCAAGTCATTTGTCTTGATTTGTGTGATCTTTGATCTTTATACTCAGCAATTGTAAGAGTTAGGCACACCACTTATCCCCATGCCAAAAATATGTTTTTGATCAGTATATTTAACCTAAAAGTAGATGAAATCAACTCAGAAATTCTGGTTTAGGTCTCGATTCTTTCTTTGCTTTTTTGTTTATATGTTATAATATGATAATTTTCTAGGATTAATTTCATAGTTAGCATAATCTTGGCACTTATTTGCAAAAATGACGCAATAGCAAAATATAAGCGCGTTTAAATCAAATAACGTGGTATATGTAAAATAGTATGTCATCGAATCGAATAACATGTGTAATCGAATCAAATAATGTATTGTTTATTCAAACACACCTGAGATTGAGAAGTTTGCCATACGCAAAGCTTACGCATAAATTCAACTTCTATTCATTTACAATTTTCTCACCACAAAAGTTTTACATTTAGGATTTAAGTGCCAAAATTAGGCTACCTAGTACACATACTTTTTTTCTTCTTCTTATTGCATTTTAAAAATCTAATGTTTAATCTTCAGACATTTTAAATAAACTTCTTTTTGTTGTTAAACCAAATACAACAAAAAAGAACTGTTGGCGATTAACATTAACGTTTACATTTTGAAAAGTATTTTAAGAAAAAAAAAACTGAAAAATATATTTTTTTGAAAAATCAGAATCAAGAGCAAACATATTTTTGGGTGGAAAGCAAACATATAATGTTTGAAACTTGTCACATTTTATCAAATTATCTAAACAGCTTTATAAACTAAAGCAAACTAATCTAGCATGGTAGAATCAAGAATTAGTACCAAAGATAATAGATGAATGCTGATATAAAAAGAAGTTCATGAATATCTAAAATCCAGAATCCCAAATCGTTTATAATCCAATTTACACATACAAACTCTTAAACCCCCAAAACCATTTAAAAATATTTACATAAAATCTCAGATAGCTAAATAACCCCAAAAAATAAAATAAAAACAGAGCAAGAACATAAAAATTGTAAGGAAAAAAAAAAGACTAATAAAATCTTTGTCGTTTGTTGGCAACTTCAATTCCGGTGGCAATTCCCGGAATAGAGCAACCTCTGAAACTGAGCATTGACGTCGTAGTTTTCGTCGGCAAGCAACCGTAAGTGTTTGAGATCGGAGGAACTCTAAAGCTTTGTTGAAGCGGCGGAGGATTACGCCACCGTGGAAGAGGACCAGCAACAAGAAGTGTCTGAAGCAACGGTCCAGATTCCACCAATGTCTGAACAAGCTTCCCTTTCTCCGGTAAAGATTTGCCTTTGATAATCTCATCCATTAGGGCATCCACTGGATCAATCTTCTTGCAAATCCGGTTAACGCGTTGTTGGTTCTTGAACTTGATTTGGTTAACCGGTTCCGGTACAATGTTGAAATTAGATAATTCAGAAGACGAAACCGGTTCAAAGAACGAGTCAACCGGTGAAGAACCGTGTGAGTTTGACTCTGTGATGCTTGAATTAGCTTTGATTGTGATGAGTTTTTGTAATTGATCTTTAGCTTCATCTCTTTCTTGACGAGCAAGTTTGAGAAGATGAAGAAGATTTTTTACTTCTTCTTGGTGAAGTTTTGTTTCTTCTTTAGCTTTTGCTTTCACAGCTTCGAGTTCAAAGGAACTATATTGAAGCTTTTGTCTTAATTCATCCATACTCTGTAATAATAATATAAAAAGTTAAAAAGTCAAAAATTAATTGTTATATAAAAATGAAAGGAAACGATTGGTTGAATCATTTGAAGAAATCTTTAACAAAAAAAAAAGAATCATTTAAAGAAATCAACATCTAGAAAATTGTAAATATTGGAAAATTATAATTATAAAATACATTGGTTTTGTCTTTCCTAATGATGTGTGATAACAACCTTGCGTACATGGGGTCATGAATTCACTCAAAACGTTACTAATCTAAAGTAAACCAAACATATTTAATAATTAAATATATAAACGTCATGGCTATAGAAAATAATTAAATAAAAAGACAAAACAAGAAAATAGTCTTTTTGTGTTAAAAGGTGCAGAAAAGTACAAGAAGTCACATTTTATGTAGGTGAAATGGATTGTTCTTATAGATTTTCATAGATCTTAGAATTTTTATAATGTCGGATATAAAGTAAAATGTTGGGAAGAAAAAAAAAGAGAGAATTACTCAGACGTAAATGTAAACCAGAGTGATTAGAATTCTAATTACATACTCAATGATTTTTAAGGACAAGGCTAAATTCCAATATATAGAGGAGATTCTAGAATTGGTCATACATAAATATGCAAAGAAATGAACATAATCTTCAATCAAAGTATTGATTTATTTTGGCAGAACAATAACACAAAATGATCTTTGAAAACTAACCTCTTGATAAAACCAAATAGAACCCAATTCTTCCATTTGTTTTCTTTCTTCTTCTATGGTTTCTTTGAGAAAAAAAAAGAGAAATTTTGTCTGTTCTTCTCTAGTTACTTCGAGAGATTGAAAGAGAAAGAGAGAGGGAGTTGCAGAGAAAATGTTGAGGGTCTTCTTATAGTGTAGAAGAAGGTAATAAGCAAGAGAGGACAAGAGGGAGAAATGTCGTTTATGTCATGTCATGCGAATAAAATTTAAAACGAAATTTTTTATAGAAAATGATTAATTTTGTTTGACTCGAAAACTTGGTAAGATTCCATATTTGTCCTTTCTCTCTCTGAAGTCTGAACAGCACTGAGCTATCTTTCCTAAAACCTCTCCCACTTTAGCAGGAGACCTTGTCTGTTTTCCTTAAAATAATTCGTTATTTCTTTTTTTTTACTTTTATACATATTACGAATTCATGCATGACATTTATTCACAACATGCATGTTATGACATTAATATTTAATACACAACATGAATTTTATGACTTTTTTTGTCCACTGTTATTACATTTATTATTTATATCAAGAACTTACTTTAAAGGAATAATTATCTGGTTTTTTTTTTTTGAAAAGAGAAACCGAATATGTAAATACAGTATAGTACCAATAATTACTAACAAAGATTTTACTACTAGTCAGTCAAATTTAAAGATATGCTAAAATTGAATATTATTGTTTTTTTCCGACTAATTTTGTTGTTGTTTAAAAGCATGTAAATTTTTTCTTATCAAAAAAGCGTGTAAAAATTTTCAATAATGATCTTTTAACAAAAAAATAAATAAAAATAATTCAATAATTTAATCGCTGAAAACGTGATGAAGATTATCCACTGAGGCACTGACAATTTTTGGTGCCCGATCAACCATTCCAAAATTATCAAATCTCTGTCAATTAAGGAGTATTAATGTTAAAAAAAAGATATTTGTTAAAGACAAAAAGCTATTTAGCTAATGAACTCTTTAAAAAAACCGAAATTATACGTTTACTTTCTTTCATAGGACAGTTGTAACGATAGTGAAAAGGGCATCTCCCATCGTCATTATTTTGGTATTATGAGACTGTAACCTTTATTTTTGGTCACATTATTAGACTATCACCTTGAAATTAATTAATACTTCGTAATCGTATGACTGTAAATTTTAATTCCATAAATGGTAAGCGGCTAAGCGCTATTATATTAACTAGTAACACACCATATGTACGATTTGCATGAGCAAAAGGAAACAAACGAAATTTGTAATGGCGCGTAGTATTTACAATGATACGCTTAAATTACGCGTTTTGAATGCCCATTATTGCTAATTTTAACAAAAATTGGTAAGTACTTAAATTTTACAAGTATCGAATATTTTTATATATATTAGAAATGTATTTAATTACTTTTCTATAAATATTCATTTTAGTTTTAATACCATTTACTCTTTTGTATTAAGAATAAATTAGTAATTATATTTTCAATAAACAAATAAATTTGAACTTTAATCTTTTTTTTTTACTTAGCTGTAATAATATATTTATTCTCAAAAATGACAAGCAAAATCTATTAATATTTTACTGGTGGTTTAATTCCAGTACAACCGAAAATTTTCAAAACCTATATCAAATTGCTAAGTTAACTCACCATTACTTTTACTATGCCATTTAAAGTAGTAAAGTTTGTAATAACTACATGACTAAATGTTATAACATTTCTTGTTGTGTTATAACACTTAACAAAATGTTATATATATATATATTATATATAAATCAAATTATGTTAGAGGTTATGTATCCGCATGGATGCCCCCGAAAATAAAAAGATATAAAGCGGGTCCTACCGTACAAAATACTTGATCAGCAGAGGTTGCACGATGGTGACAATCATTGGCTCTACGTGAATCCAAGGATGAACATAACAACGATATTATTTAATAAATGGATAAAACGAATAAATATTTTCTATCAATCCACGAGAGGCTCCTAGATTTCCTCATGAACTGCCCGAGACAACTGAACGAGCTACATATAAATATTTAATCATCTTTTGTATAACTTACTGAAATGAACGCCACATGGGTTTCGTCATTCACATGAATTGTCACAGGAAGAGACAAATGAAGAACGTGGGGGGGGGGGGGGGGGGGGGGAAGGAATAAGAATAATGCCAGAGATCACCTTTAATTTGTTGTCTTGTTGCAGTTTATGCAAGGAGTTTTCACACTTAATTATCATTAACATTTTTCAAATATAATTTGTTGCAACATTCGTATGTACAAATTAGAAATAAGAAACGTAGAAGATTAACATTAGCTAAAATGCGAAACAAATGATCAAAGTCCTTAGATTGCCTAATTTCATTATTGATGAACATGTCATTCTTTCACACTCTCAACTATTTCCGCGTCTAACTATTTCGTATGACCCAACCTTATTCTTTTTTAATTCCCTTTTTTCAGTATTAAACTGATTATGTTCTTCTTTTTTTATTTTCTTTTGTCGGCAACTAATCTTCTTCAATATATAATATATCCGCCGTAAACTAAAAAAAAAAACATTGTGTCAAACATATTTTGTCTACATTACCAGGTTTTCAGCCTAAGGTTAATAACACATAAAATTAACCTCATGTCGCTTCATAAATTTACCATGTGGCATGCAAAATCTATCAACATGTGTAACAGAACCTACTTAATAAAAACAGTTTTATAATTAATAAGACAACATACTTTATATAAACCATTTCTTAATGTCTGATTCAAACATGAACCTGTTATAGTAAAATTAATAGTTAGTAGCTAGAAGTCTATATCTAGTTTTGATCTTTTTAACTAAACTCTTAATGCATGAATAGAAACAAGAATAAACTAAGTGATTAAAAAACAAAATTATGATCATGTCTGCACTGTGCATACACGTAGATAGATACTTTGCATTAATTTTGTCAATAAAATAAGAAGGCGTAGACATGGGATAGGAAAAGACAAGCCCCTAAATTTGATAAGCATGTGAACAAAGATAAGACCGGCGGATTATAAAAAGGAGTCATGTCTTGTCTTTCATTGGATTCAATGTATTGGGTTGCTTCACTCACCTAAGCATTTATTTAATTTAGTGATGATTATTATTTAATCAAGTTTGCTTAAACACCCTTTTCTCACTAAAACAAAACCGTTTTGGCCTTTTTCTTCAACAACAATAACATCCTTCCGACGGCCTCAATTAATTTATATAACTAGATAATTAATTAATTACCATTGCTCAAAATCTTGACAAGCACTTTTTTAAACAAGATTCTATTAAATCGAAATTAATACAAGATCTGCTGACTTGAAATAAGTTACCATTCCTGAAGTTCGATCTAGACAAGCGTTTGTTTAAACATGATTCTATTAATTAGTACATGTTTATAGGGAAAATAAAAAATTTTACCTCTAAAGTGACAAATACTAACATTTTAAACTTTGAAAGTACCACACTAGTAATTTAAATCTTCGAACTATTTTTGCTAACACTTGAAACCTTCAAACTAGTTTTCGCGTATTTTCAGCAGCAAAACTAGACGGAATGGGTAACACCATCTGAATCTCTCTTCGATTTTCTCTCATTCAACCTCGATTCATCCTCTTTCACTCCAAAACCTTCACATTTTGCCCATTTCTTCTATGCTATAACACAATTTTTAATTTTTAAGCTCATTTTCTTCGAATTTCTCTTTTTAAAACTCATTTTCACTTTTTGTTTCTAATTTTTCTTCGACGAGGTTAACGGCGAAAAAAACACAAGGGTTAGTTTTGCGGCGCAAATGCTAATTTAGAAGTTTAAAATGTTAACAAAAATAGTTTAAAGGTTTAAAGTGTTAGTGTAATACTTTCAAAGTTTAAAGTGCTAACATTTGTCATTTTAGAGGTTAAAAATGCTATTTTCCCTTTAAAATTTAAACCAAGCTTATCGTAAAATAAATTGGCAGTATGAATCAATCTATAAAACCTATAAATTTTATTTAAAATAAATTTTAGATTGTAAAAATTCATATCGCACATATCTAGAAATCTGGAATCTTGTTCAACTATATAAAATGGAGATTTTGCATCACATTTATGCTATTTATTTTTTTATATTTAATAACATTACATTTTGTAATGATTTTACAGTTCCCATTAAGTCATTAACGGTGTATAAAATTTATTCATTTTTAAGCAAGCATAATAACTTAGAGTTTTAAAACCAAAAAAAAAAAAAACAGTTTCACAAAAGTTATCACAACAAGTTACATTACTACGCATTAAGCCAACGAATTGAAGATAACCATTCTTGGTAAGTCTGTATAAGTGTTTGTTACATAATTAAACAGAATAAAAGTATTTTAGATTTAGCTTCAGATATCCTAAGCGTTTAATTAATTTTGGGGTGAATAGGCTTCCTTCATAACGAATTTCCTTTCAAAAAGTTTTGTAATTTTAAGTACACAAAGCCAAATCTCTTTCTTTTTTCCCTTGAAATATCTCTTCTTTCAAATGGACTCGAATTTGTGATTTCTTTGTCAATTGTCGATGTTCTAATTTTTTCAAGAAAACCACTAAACCAAAACCCATTTAGTGTTATTTTTTTATTTTCAGTCGCGGTATTTCAATATGAACCGTTAAATAATCGGGTGATTAAAATTTTTGATCACTATAACATCCAAATGAACAACAATTAGTCACGGTTGTTGACTGCCAAACAAAAGCGCTAAAAGTTTCCCAGAAAATATTTTCCTTCGTTAATTTTTACAAAAGAAATAACATTGTCGTTATTTAAACGCAGTTGTTACATAAAAATTACATCAATGTTTTTGTGATTGCGAGATAGAAAAGACGTTCGACTTGACACAAATATCTTCGTCGAGTGTTAAAGATTCAGTTGTCTGAACCCCAAAAACCAAATGCCTCGTATAATGTCCAAAGGAATAAAGAAAACTAGCCTCTCAAATTCAAGGCAACTTGTGGCCCGACATATTATTTCAAATAAAGCTCATGAAAATTCGATATGAAACCATAATTTCTTTCAAGCAACAAACGTATAAAACAGTGAATACCTTTAATCATTTCCGCACTCTTTAATCGGTTAGAGTAACCTTATATATATTTATATGAACAATCTCAAATCCTTTAGTTCAAGAATAGTGCGTATAAAACAATGAACACTTTACACGAACTCTGGTTTCTGTCGGTATGGTTCGTTAGGCTAGTCTTTAAGACTACCTAGGGATTTGTACTTGGAAATGATGAGTGCAAAAGTTAAAAGTTGAGGTAAAAACAATTAGAATATCAATCATTCGCACCGCACTATAATATATATACACATAATACATACACGTTCGTTTTAGCCTTTGTATGACAAAATCATTGCTGATGGTAAGAAAAGAAAAAACTTAGGATTCTATCACTTTAACCAAGTCGCAACTTTTTCGGCTTACGAAGCAAACCATAGTTATTTACATATCATCATCGTCGAAACGTCGAACAAGTTTATATTGACCAAAATTCTTGATCAAATTTTGGATGATCAAGTGACTCACGTGTAAAGTTTCGAGTAAGATCAAATCCAAAACTGTAAAAAATTACGCATTTACTCCTAAAACCAATACAATCGTACTAGTAGTGTTTGTGAAATGATCAAGTGGCCCATGTATATTATTTCATAGTTAGTTCAGCCTTTGTCATCATTGTGTACAAAAGTAAGCGAAATTATATATATTCAATCGCGTAATGATCTATGCCAAGTATAATTTTGCACTAGAAAATCTTTGTTACTAAAATTGGGCTTTTTGCACACCCATAAATTTATGGTATATTCTGTTGAAATTGATTCAGTTTAAGATCTATATACATATTTTTTTTTTGCCATGTTTAACTTTAAAATCTATATAAAACAGAATTAAAATTAATTATTTTCTCGCACTTTTAAAAGTTTTTCAAAGATAAGGAGAATGTAGACCTTTAGGCTTTAAGAACAGTAAAGGATCATCATATGATGAGGTTCGTCCTTTATGGAATTAATTAAAATACAAAAGGGGTCAAGTATTTGATGATTGGTTTTATAAAAGCACAATACTACTTACAATATATTAGGCAGCACTCAAGTAGTGTAACCGCAAATGAAAAGACAAGCAGTTACGTTATCCAACAATAAACAAAAGTTTGTAAAATGTGAAACGGACTAAAATCTACAGCGAAAATCTAAAATAACAGTCCTAATCAATCGACTTCATATTCAATTAATAGAGTAAGTAGTAACTCGAGAGTGATCACAATTCAAAGTTTGGTACTAGAAGACATTCTCAGATTTTAGATAGGCTTGGACAAAAGACAAGTACTTGCTAATTTTCAAGTACTTGTGACTCGTCTTGGCCCATTCAAGTAATTGAATGTTCGCCTTGATGTTTGACTCGTCCGAAGCAGCAAGTACTTGCTATATCAAGCACTTCTCCAAAATTTTACTACTTGTAAGTAGTTTGTCTCGTCTTGTTACTTGCCAAATAATTTGATTAGGCTTATCTAGTTGAGTTTATTGGGCTACAATAAAAAAAATATTTGGGCTGAGATTTGGATTTAAAAGTAATTGTCTAATTGGGGTATAATGAGAATTATACTTGGGCTGAAGTTTAGTTATATAAGATTAAAGAAAATGAAAGAATAAGTCAAGTCACGAGGCATGGTGCAAGTACCGAGGCACGGGCAAGTATGAGGCAAGTATCAATTTTTTTTATGATACTTGATACTTGACCTTTACTTGCAAGTAATAGAATTAGCATACTTGTTACTTGACTTGACTATAGCGGATAGAATTCAAGCCGAGTACTAGTCGAGTAGCGGGTACAAGGTGGGTAACGAGTAATTATGCCCAACTCTAATTTTAGAGAAGCTTTGGAAGAAACTTGAGAGTTTAAACTGTATGAAATTGTACTTATTTTAGGTATCCTAAACCAAGTAAATTTGTTAACCAACGCAAAAGATTCAAAAAAGATGGAATGAACTACCGCTTAAAGAGGAAGTGAACCGAGTAGACTATATTACCAGCCTCAGTTAAGTTATGTAGTTAACTATATGTAGATAATTTATTTTATAAATTAAAAGATATATATAAACAAAGTTATTGGTTGATGTAGAGACGTCAAGATTTCCACTCTATGATAGAGTAATGAATAATAATATTTTAAATTAGAGTAATACTTTTGTTACTCTATTTTTGAGTGATTAATAAAATAAGATTGGAGAAGATTTTACTTTATAACAGAGTTTAGAAGGGGAAGTAGAGTGGGGTAGGATATGCTCTAACACAACTCTAATTCTAACATCTGAAATACTGTTTAATGAAGTCATACATTAAATTTTCTTTGAATAACCCAAGTGCCAACTAGAGAATCAACTAGAGAGACCAACAAAGAATTTTAAATGTACGAGAAATTAAATGAAATACTTATAAGAAATGTCATAGACGATAGCACCAAAGGGAAAAAAATATTATTATTCATCGCAACTTCGAAAATCTTATCGATCTGAAGATAATACTTAACTTGAATTGAATTTAAACACTCTTAACACTAATCTGTTTTCTTATATATGCCTAGATGGGAAAGATATAGATATTGTTCATCAACTGTTATATAACATGATCAATTTTGTCACGTCCCGTTATCCTGAACCAGTAAATCTGATGGTACTCTCAAAAAAAGCCTTGTCAGAAGGCTCGGAGTTCTTATGGGTTCTTTACGCACTGAGGTTGAGAGGTTGCAATGTTTTCTTAGTACAGCCTCCTGATTCCGCACCAGAAAGTATGTTTGAGTCTGCAGAGTCAGTAATAAATTGTACGAAACTATTAGATGGAGGAGACCTTAAGATCCACAGTGATTTTGATTAACAGAGTTCTGTTCGTAGCCCAAGGTCACAACTACCAAAGTACCCCTTGGTTCCATTTTTTGTTTGGTTCTTTTTTTTCTAACTGAATTTCAACCCCTCAAGAGATTCCTTTAATGAGATAACGTTAATGTAGTTTGCAATATACTTTCCATTTTTGGTACATGCCCACAGATCGAAGCTCGCAAAGGTGATTTGGAGATTTCTGAGCTCAATTGAACACAAATTAGGGTTCCGATAAACAACTATACGGTGAAAACGAAGAGAAAATGACAAGAATCGATGAGATTCCCGAGAAAATCAAAGAAAATTGAGTAGAAATAGCTTTAATACAATATTAGCGATTGTAGATCAAGAGAGAAAATTGTATAAACTCAGCTTTCTAATTAATGATCTCAAGAGGTTGTTACAAACCTATATACCATCTACAAACTCAATAAACCAACAACGTACCGAGATTAAACCGGACATTCCAAAGTCCTTAACCAAACTAACCAATCTATACAACTATATACATGTTAATATATACTTTCCAATTTTTGGTACATGTCACCATATATGAAGTGTTTATTCATGTGGGCATTGTGTAGCCATCCATGTAAAGGTCTCATACTCTCTATAGCTACTGGCAATCATTTTGAATTGCTTCTCCTCGGAGAAGTGAAAGAATGCTTATGTAACCCCGGAGGCCTTCTAGCCTAATCAGCCCGATATGACCTATTGGATTTCAAGGCCATATCAAGTCTCAAAAAATGAATTTGGTTTACGAGTTTTGATTTGGGTTCAGGAGAAGATCAATTATTTTATTCAATCTTTAAAAGGAGATCAAAGAGGGTCTTATCAGCAAGGATAAACAACAAATCTATCTCTGGGAATCTTCCCAAAAATGTACAGTTAAATATTGCAGACTTGGTTACCTTATCGGTTCCAAGAGAATTGGTGACATTTTCAGCTACATTGGTTGTGCAGACAAGGGATTCAAATGTGGTTTGGCTTCACCCATTGGGATTATCCGACTAAATACAATCCGATAACCAGCCAATATCTTCCGTGTGTGAGAAGAAACTTTTATGTATGCTCTCAATAACCTGTACAGTGAAACCATGTGATGATGCTGAGATCCAAAAACGAAGAGTAGATAAATAACATAACAAGGTGCATATACAACGTACAGACCGCTAATGAAGATGCCAATGTACCTCATCACGATCTAACTCAAGAAGAGAAGGACCATAAAGCCTCACTCAAACAGTCGTCTATGATCACCACAGACTATTCTTTTTTCTTTTTTTTTTTCTGGAACCTAATAATAATTTTTTTTTTCCTGTAAATACTGTATTTTATTTATCTTGGTTCCCTATAAACGGTACCATTTAAAGTTTAGGATACAAAGAGAATTAAAATACAACTTGACAAAGTGAAGAGAGAATCGTAACTTCAGGAAGCACATACTTTAACTCAGAGCTATTGCTGAAAGAACCCGAACCCGAACCCGAAGCACCACAGACTCTTCGAGTTTTGAAAGTCGTCGTTTTTAAAATTTTTTGGTAAATCAATACACTAAAATGACTGATATTTTGATTCATTTCACTAAAAAAATAATAATATGTTTGATGTAGAAGAAAGAGAATTTAAAAACTAAGAATTAAAGTCAATTGTAGATTCGATGCTTCGAGAGAGAAGAAGATGACTGTTGGATTTGGTCAAAATTAGATAAAATTCAGTTAAAATTGGTACATGCGGTTTAGTAGAACATGATTATCGGTTTACAAAACAAAAACCAAGATTTGAATTGAACATGTTGAATTGTATAGACATTAATACATTGGGATGTTTAGTGAAGAGTGACAATTTTTTGGGTTAGCTAGTGAAGAGTCAAAAAATTTGAATAACTTCTTGATTTTTATTTCGTGTAAGTAATTTTATTTATATAATCGGAAAACCCCGCTATTAGCCTGGGATCCGGTGGGTCGGTCGAACCGGCTGGATACCGGTTTAAGAAAATTTATCAAATTTTTTGAGAATTTGATTTTAAAATCTCTTTATTTCAAATAGAGAATTTGATTTTATGATTAAAATATATGAATTACAATACTTTTAGAAAATTTTCAAGTTCCCTCATCTCCTCTCATCATCTAGCTCCTGCTTCGTCTTCTCTTGTTCCAATTGTTCAGTCCGTCTTTTGATTTTCGGAATCTATAATTTCTAACCTCTCTTTTTGGTTTTATTTGTTTTACTTTTAAATTCTTCTACTCTTTGTTTTATTTTGTTTAAAGTTAACTAAAGTTGTAACGATCTACATTAGATATAGTACATAGAATTATTATTATTATTGTTAGATTCCTTTATGAGCATTATTATTTTTAACAATTGTTATTAATAAAATATTCTTATATCTTATGTTTGTGTTGTTGTGTATCTATATGTACATAATAATACATAAAATATTCATTATCTTATTGACTTGGCGGTCGACCCAGGTCGATCGGTGACCCAGGTCGATCAGTAAACTGAGAAGGTAATCTGGTTCTTTGTCTGGGCCGGGTATAAAAACATTGTCAATAACAATACGACTAAGTTATGTAGTTAACTATATGTAGATAATTTATTTTATAAATTAAAAGATAGTTATATATAAATAAATTGATTGGTTAAACCGTTAGTTACTGTTGAATCAGATGCTACATTATATGTTGCAGCTGAGTCATATGCCACATGTCTAGTTTTTGCTGAATTAGATGCGACATGTATTTTTCAAAACCAAATCTCAATATAGAAGACACATTCAATTGTTAATATATTTTTCTAATGGTAAAATATAAGAAAATAAATATTTGGTTTTTTAATAACAAAACAAACCCTAGATTCCAAATGGAATATCAAACGAGTTTTAACATTACCTTCGGGTCCATTGCTCCTTCTGATCCTCTTCCTCAGCAATTGTTTTTACGATTCTCTTATTCTATTATCCCAGCATTTGTAAAATTTGTACAGAATTACAAATGTACTACGTAAATGGTTGGAGGAAAAAAGTAGTTAAATGGTTTTTGAGGAACTGTTAGAAATGCCATATTTTCCACCACCACTTTCTACAAATACGAAAACATATTTCTCATTTTCATGTACGCCACTATGGGTATGTAATTTGACAAAAAAAACCTTAAACACAAAATACCTTTCATCTCAAAATTTACGGAATCTATAACAAATACCTTAGTTATTATAGCGCAATCTTTGTTGCAATATTATATACACGTTATATGTCAATCACTACCTTCTAATGCTATTAATACATAATATCCTTGTAGTGAGACCCACCAAACTATTTTCTGCCAAAAGTTCTTAACAAATACAGTGTTACAAATACAACATAGACCCAAATACGTAATTTCAGTGCTAAATCTTATCCTTAGTGCAATCAACTATATGTGGTAAATTTTCTAACTTTTAGCATTTTTATTATCATCCAGTAAAAATTCATCATCAAAATACCATTTTTGAAGAAAAATGCTTAAATAATTAATGCAACCATTAATTGGATATCAAATTGGTCAAAATGTAGATACAAAAATACTTTTTCGTCTTATTTTATAAGATTTTTTAATCAAAAGAGTGTTTATTTAGAATTTTAATTTGTTTAAAGAAATTATTATTTACTATTTGATTTTAAACAATTTAACCAATTATAAAGAAGACTGCAAAATATATATGGTCACAAAATATCAAACATTATTTATAATCTAGCCATCAAAACTTTAACTACTATGTCAACTTGAGTTTAACCCTTCAGTTTTACTACAAGCTGTCTGCTAATTGATATTGTAACTATATATCATTTACATAATATTTAATCCTTTATCATCAATTTTTAGCTTCATAAAATGGTGTTGCTATCACATAATTTTGAAGAACCGCAAGCAATAAATTATGTATTATAACCCTACGTCTATTAGTTTGAAAAAAAAAAGATCAACATTTCATTTGGGTTGAACAAAAAAGGAAAAGGAAGTTTCCAAAATGGTAATCTAGTGAGAATGTTAAATTGCCTGGTGAAGAAAAGTGATATTATTATTGGTATCGATTGCCATAATAACCAACTAAAAGTGAATGAATTGGGCAAAGGTCATATGTTGTAATAATGATGGTGAGTAATATTTCAGTTATGTTCATCATTTGTTAGGGTTACTATGAGGTTAAAAGGACCAAACATATTTCAAAAGATTCAGAAAAAGAATTGCTTTTTTCAGGAAAAAGGGACTTCCATGATTTTGGTTTTCAAGTTACAAGTTAGTTATGAGTCAATCTGATTTATTTTTTTATTTTTCTTTTTTTTTTAAAGATATTGTTGGGTCACGAAGTATGTCTTTCTGAGGCAGTTGAAAACACGTTGATTGCTCTTTCCGAGATAAGACGTGGATGTCCCTGAAGCATGAAGTTGTCACATCACAGAACCTAGTAACAAAATTACATAGAGAGGAAATAAATATTTATTCATCACTATATTTGTAAAATTTAGATATTACTTTCTTAATAAGTATCAATGTATAATCCAAAAATAGTTAAAAGAACTATCATTTAATTCTGTTAAAATACATTGTAAGTAAATTTGGTGAATTGTTGCATATATAGGTATGTACTATACTTATGCAAATGAATGACATTCATCACTTTACTTTGACTAACAGCCAATATATTCATTCAAATCATTTACCTTTTT
This sequence comes from Cardamine occulta, assembly GCA_028015245.1. Lineage (NCBI taxonomy): Eukaryota > Viridiplantae > Streptophyta > Magnoliopsida > Brassicales > Brassicaceae > Cardamine > Cardamine occulta. Next base: position 10,788,597 of record CM051376.1, on the reverse strand, counting down.
TTGGGCATTAGATTTGAAAGACTAATTTTAGAAAACAACTGTCATATCTTGCATCTTCTGAATTAAAATATTTTCGAGTGTGAAAAATGATTTTATGTATTTAATTAATTTTATGGCCTGTCAAGTATTTATTAGATAGGATTTTGCAAAGTTATTTTCAGTTATTAAAAATGATGAATTTACTTTTTTCTTTAAAAATAATATTTTTATTCAAATTATTTACTTTTCTTGGGCATTAGGATTAAATGACTATCTTGAAAATTTTATTTTCAAGTATGAAAAACAAAGCTTTTTATGTGTACAATTAATTTGACAGCTTGTCAAGTTCCTATTAGATAGATTTTGCCAAAAAAAAAAACAACTTCATGCAGTTACTTTTTCTTAAAAAAACATTAAAATTTTTGGGCATTGGGCTTAAATGACTATTCTTAGAAAATAAATATCATTATTTGCATCTTATGAATTGATTTATCTCCTTGTGTGATTAAAAAAATTAAGTTTTCAATGTATTCAATTAATTTTACAGGTTGTCAAGTGTGTGACACTTGATAATATTTTACAACTTTTGGACTTTTTCCAGTTTTGGAAAACGATTCAGATATTTTATACTCCATTAGTACCTATTAAGGTATTTGGTTCATTGTACAGTCCAAGTAATTCTAGAGTAAATAGATTTTCGGTAAAAAAATCTTGATAAGTTCATCCTCTAATAAATTATGGGGCCGAATCCAAAGAGGAAATTAATATTCTATTTTATTTTTTATTTTTTACACATTGTAACAGAAGAATCAAACCATGTAAATCTTGAAGTTACAGACGAAACCCAATAAATTGATTAAAATAATTTATTACAGAGTGAAACACAGTAAAATCACGTTTTATAATATTTTATAACATATAAAAATATAATTGTATCTTATTTTGTTAAAAGTAATAAATTTGATTTCTGGTTTGGTGATTACAAAAATTCCGAAGAAAAAAAAACTAAATAATTCATATAATTTGAGTTTTGCTTTAGTGATTACAAACATTCAGAAACAAACAATAAAATATTTATTAATCATTAATTTTGCATAAAAAGTAGTTAATGGTTCATTTATGCGACTTTTACACCAGAATTTGATACCATTAGATTGCATTTTCTCACAAAATAAGAATTTGGCGCGTTATTGCTACGTACCATGCACGTCATCCCTTAAACTCACAAAATTGGTTTAAATTTAAAAATGTGTTAGTTTATTTTGTATTAATATAAATTAATTCAATCCATAATGTTCAAATTATTTTCTTATTTGGATCAAATTCATAAAAATATAATTTTCTTTGCAAAATATCTTAAATATATTTTAATATATTACTTTCTGGTACCCATTAGAGTTCGGATCGGATATTTTGGGTATTGGGGTTTAGGGGTATAGGACCCGTTTGGGTAATTCATAGCTTCGGGTTGGGTTCTGTTCGGATCCATTCAGGTTCGGATCAAAATCGGGTATCCAAAATATTGAGAAAATTTTTTAAAAAATTGTTAAATTTGAATAAAATTTGGTTAAATTTTCACAAATATAACTATAAACTTTCAGATATTTTAGTGATTTTATATATTTTGATTATTTTGGTCTTAAAATAATTGATATCTTTGGGATATTTTGGATATTTTGATTATTTTGGTCTTAAAAATAATTGGTATATATAATTATATTTCGGATATTTTGGGTACCCATTCGGTTATCGGTGTTGTTCGGATTCGGTTCGAGTTCGGTTTCAGGTTCGGATTCGGGTTTGGGTGTTCAGGTTTAGAAGTCTAGGATCCATTCGAGTATTTTAAAACTTTGGATCGGCTTCGGGTTCGGGTTTCGGGTCCGGGTTTCGGGTCCAGCCCTAAGTCTTTCCCCTCTCATAATATCATTAAAAGTTATTACTCGATAAGTCAATTTATAGATAGTTTATTTAGGCTCTTATGCACCACATAGTCACTGAATTTAGTTATTTGGTAATTTGAATTGCCATTCTCTTTTTCTTCTTCTTTTTTTTTTTTTTTGTCCCCATTTCTTGTGAATTCCTTATTTTTTGGTAATTTAGTTTATTTTGTGTGTCCTCTGCTCTGACTTAATTTATCAGAATCTGGTCGAATATATAAATCCAAAGTCATTCACAAAGCATAAAGAAATAAAGATTCAATCCAAAGTTTTTACAGATATGTCCAGCCAAAATTGCCAATAAAAGTTATCATTAATTTGATTTTAAGGTCAATAATACATATAACGATTTTGATCATCCCAAAACATTACTACAGAGATCCCATCTAACAGACAATAAGGAAATTTCAGATAGAACATAAAACTCAAGACAACACCAATACAAATAAACTTCTTTTTACTCAGTATCTTCTTCTCCAAGAAACCACAATCCATGACTTCTTCCCATCTGGATGATAGTAAAACCACGCATGCGAAAGAACTTCATTGTTTTTTTTTAACGGAAAATTTACTTCATTAAATTTCAAATTGGGAAAACAAAGTCATCATACACATTTTTAACGTAAGTTATTACACAAACTATTGTAGACAATTGAACAATAAAAGTAAAATATAGCGATGCTTTCACTAGTAAGCGAAAGAACTTCATCGACAAGGTTAACTCTCTTAATTTCTAAGTAGACGATAATAGATCGACTAATAAACTAAGTAGTATTAATTCTCTTATTTTCTATGTGAAATTGTACTGAGCAAAAGTGAAAAATAGAATTGGTTTCAATTTGATTGGTATTCTTCTATAGACCGAAACAAATTTTAGAATCGACATCTTACTGACCCGGAATAGTAATGATACGTACGGCAGCACTAATTCTTTGACTGTATACGAAGTTGGAATCAAAATAATTAGTTCATTTAAACAAAATCTTAAATATGTGAGACAAAACTATCCACGTAAGTTGTAATAAAGCGTGAAAGGAATCGTGATTTATTAATTAGGTAAATTTCAGACTCCGTAGAAATTAGAGAGTAGCAAGATTTGAGTCTAGAATCTTGGAATATGTTTTACTAAAAACTTATGTAATTTCAAATATTTAATGTTCAACTTCTTTTGTGAAGGGCGGCGGCGTGGATCATGGACTTTTTAATAGAAAAATATTGTTTTTATTTTTCTTCGATCTTCTATTTGTTTCTACCCTTTTCCAAACATATATGAACACTCAACTTCACGCGCGCCTATGTACTTTCGTGTACGGATTATTTTGTTGAAAATTATTTTTCACAGTTACTATTTCGCAAGAAAAGTTTGATTAAAAAGCGATTTCACACATCCTTTTTTCAAAAATAGATTTCAGATATTAGATCTCGATCTTTCAGACAAAACCCATGTGAATCACACAACAAAACAAAACAAAAGAGTTAGTGTCGAAATTTAGGGGCGGCTCTAAGTATAAGCAAGTGGAGCAAATGTTCAGGATCCAAAAAATTTTGGTTTTTTTTAAGAGTTAAAATTTTTGATTAAAAATTAGCATAAAAATGGCTAACTTTTAATTGTTGGAACATGACTTTCAAATTTATTGGACCGTCCTTGTGTCGAATTAAAAGACTAAAGAAAAATTGAACCAAAGTCATATTAATCGAAACCAAACTAAATCATTTTTCAAAAAGGTTAATGGATGCCGGAAGATAAGCCTGAATATATAAAACAGTGTAATAAAAACTATCTTGAATGGTTAATGTTGACATGTTGTTATAAGATGAATTTATATTTTCTCTATTACAACTAAAATATAAGAATTTCCAAAAAAATTACTAGTCATAAACCCATTATTAGAAAACAACTCTCTTTATCAATGTGTTAGAATATATCTTTAAAACCAAAAAGTGTCAAACTGAAACCCATACAAATCATAGCAAGTTCAAAATTAAATATTTTCCATAATTAAAATTTCATTGTAATGACTCGAACTTGTTCTTAACCCCAAAATACACTTTGCAACCACATAACCACCTGATTAATATGTTTTATTACGTGACATATGTTGGAAATAACACACCGATTCACTTATATAGTTATACTCATTATAAAATTGTAATCAACTTTTTTGTTTGTTTGTTAAAGTATTGTAATCAACTTGCTTTCTATATTATCGATTGAATGTATTGAGTTTGTTATTGTGTCTAAATACATTTGTGAGAACTAGTTTACTATAAATCAACTTGGTTTAAAGCATCGGTTTAGCTTTGATCATTGTTAATTTGTTAGTATACAAACCGCCTTTCGTATTTTCTTAACCTAATAAGAATGAAACTATTTACATATTTTTTGGTTTTAAATTAACTATTTACATCTTGTTTAGCAGAAAGTAATTGAAAAAGTATTATTTAATATGAAACACGAATATCAAGGTTTCGAATTGTAAACTAAAAGTATGAACTCAGAACGCGCATGAAAGTGCGAGTGGAATAAAAGAGAAAGGTTTGATAATAGTAAAACACACTAGAGCGTCTGACTCACGACTATTTTCTGATCTTAGTTTGGTTTGGTATCGATGACGTTGGTGTGACTCAAACCGTACCAAAAGTCTTGCCGTACTCACCTCTTTAATTACCAAAATACCCATTTCTTAATTAATTTCCACCTTATGTTTTTTTATACACCACTTTCGAAAATTTGTTATTAGGCATTTAGATCTATAGTTTACTTGTTGACGAAATCAATATCTTTGATGTCATTTTATTGAGTCTATCGATAGTTAGATTATGGATGATAACGATGTTAATTTTGTGACAAACGCAGTTGTATTTACCATTAACATTGGCTGGTATCGAAAACAGCAATAATTTATGATTATATCTTCATTTTTAGTCTATTGCATCACATTTTCTGTGATGGCGTATTTTATTTAGTAAATTTTAATTTTTAACAATAAACTTTACATGAATTAATTGGAAGAATTTAAAATAAATTGATTGACTTCTGTTATATAATTCTTGAAATATTTTTCAAGTGTGAAACTGCTAATTAACTATTTCCATATGTCTAGAAATTATCTCTATACTCATATTAGGGAAGTATATTTATATAAATAACTAAGAATTTATATTAAAAAATTACATGAAATGTCATTTTCAAAATATCATCTAAAGAACAATCAAAATAAAATCATTAAGGATGCAAATTTCAAATAAAAACCTCTACAATTTAATTAGTTTTCAAAAATAAAAATATTTATCAGCCAATCAAAATGAATATGAAATATTTGATATCCAATTATATTATATTAGTAAAATTTTAATCATTATATTTCACCTCTCGTCTTTGTTTGATTCTATTTTTATGAAAAAATAAATCATCACATTATCCATATTAATTTTAAAAAACTATATTATTTTCCACATATGTTATGATTCAAAAAATTTAAAGCAAATATAAATAGTTCAATCTATCATTTGTCGGTATATTTGCATCAATTACATTCATAAACAAAACAATTATCAATTCAAATAAAATAAATAAAATTTATTAATCTTTAAAATATATTCCATAAATGAAACTATTTGAATTGTTAATCATAATATCCTCCCGCATACAACGCGGGTATTATCTAGTAATATAGTACTCCTTCGGTTCTTAATTAATCTCATTTCTAACAGTTTCACACATATTAAAAGTTGATTATAAATACATTATTTTTTGTGATTAACAATTTTCTATAATTCTAAACTAATATTATTCAATTGTTTTTTTTGAACTTTACAATTCATCATCAATTACTAATAGAAACTACATATAAAACCTAAAATTTTATCTTTTTGAAACAATTATTTTTTCTGAAAATATGATTAATAAGAAACAAAGGAAGTACTAATTATAAAGATATCATAAGTAAGTGCGTTTACTCATGGGCTTAGATTCTGTTTACATGTCTCTCTCGTTTTTAAACGGTTGAGTATTATGATTAATAAGCAATCAAATGAATACACACTTGTTTTATTTTATTTTAGGTTTTGCTATTTTGTATAGAATAACACGAAACTATTATTGAACGTGGAGGGTCAACGAAAAGGTGTTTGTTCAGCAATAGCAAAGGGTAAAACAAGAATTTCAGCATTCCGTAATACAAAAAAGTCAATGCAATAAGCAAAGCTAAGTTTTCGCTTATATAAACACGATCAAACATCTATTATTCAACAAAGTCTTCGTTTCAATTGTTTTTTTTTCATTTCTCAACCAAAAATAAGAAAAGAGTGAAGTTTTTTTTTTAAATCAAATGGAAAGGCAAAGATCAGAGATGGAGATGATTAACAAGATGGCAAGTTGCTTGATTCTTCTATCAAAGGCTCATCAAAACGACACCAAAAGCCGCGTTTTTGCGTGTAAGACATGCAACAAAGAGTTCCCGTCGTTCCAAGCCTTGGGGGGCCACCGAGCAAGCCACCGTAGAGCGGCGGCGCTTGAAGGACACGCGCCTCCGTCTCCTAAGAGAGTCAAACCGGTGAAACACGAGTGTCCTATATGCGGTGCCGAGTTTGCCGTAGGGCAAGCCTTGGGTGGTCACATGAGGAAGCATAGAGGAAGAGGAGGAGACGGTGGTGACCGGAGTTTGGCGCCAGCTCCGGTGACGATGAAGAAATCCGGCGGTGGTAATGGAAAGAGGGTTTTGTTTTTGGATTTGAACTTGACGCCTTTAGAGAATGAAGATTTGAAGTTGGAGCTTGGGAAGTGATTTTTTAATTTTGTTTACATTTTTTTTTTTGGGGTATACTTGTGTAGAGTAATTAAGGTTATTTATCTAATATTTTATTTTTTTAGGCTACCAGTAATTTTTGTATGAAGAACAATATGGTACCGACATGTATATAGATACACATATAAAATTTTAGTAATAATTGAGGTCTGTTTCAGTAATAATCTTTTTGTTGTATTCTTTGGGGTGTCTAGACATCTATAATTCGAATTCTGAAAACATTAGTTTTGGATAAATTTTTAACAAATATGATAATAATAACTTGGATTTGCATTATACTTTTATATCTTTTACAGATATATGGAAGTTCTGAGAGTACCTCAAAGAAATGAAAACATGTTAGGTTCAAAATCTTAGAACATCTATATTTTATTACTTCAAAATCCAAAATAGAATTTCCAACTTCAAAATGGTCTATTTTGAAATTGAAAAACACTAAAATGTAGAGTAAAAATTAGAGATCTCTATTTTATAATTAAACTAAAGTAGGATTGGAGAAGATTTTATTCCAAAATGAAATTTAGAAGTAAATGTGGAGTAGGTCGGAAATGGTCTAATAATTTTTTCTGTTTTGTTAGTTGTAGAATTCCAGTAGAATCTTGTTGCAAAGTAATTTGCTTCTAAATTATAAACTATTCGGACATTTTTTTGTTTTTTCTATAATTGAATAGAACATCTTGGTTTTGTTATTTGTGTCTAGAAAGAAGAAATCTAGCTTTCCCTAAAACTTGGTATTCATGGTACAAATGACATTTACGAAAATTCTGCTAAAAACCTTTTTGCCGAAAAAAGAGAAAGTCATCTAGTAGAAATTTCGAGATTTCTTTTCCTTGTTGTTTCTAAGAAAAAGGCTGATTAGTATTCCAAAAGTTGTGTCTTGGTCACGCAGAACAAAAAAATATCCACCTAATATAAAAATGAGTCATCTGGTGATAAACAATTTAGATAAACAATTTATGTGTACGGAATGATACGATAATAGTAAGCAAGTGACTTTGTAGTTTAGTGGTCATAGTCTTGTAGATTTAGATCAGAAATCCATTTTTGCGGTTGCGTATTTCCATGATGAGGATGAATATTTCATATTTGTCTTATGAGACGCAACGCTCCCATTTTGTTGCATGAGTGACCAATTGGAATATAGATTTTATTGGTTTAGTTTCCTAGAAATTTTCATTGAGAAACCAAGTTTCAACATAAGTAACATCAATATAGCAACATCCTAGCTATAGATATATAGACGACGGTCCAAAGTGACTAGTAAATTAGATAAATTGTCTATAACTATATATGACGATCTAGTTTTGTATTCATGCTACAAATGTCATTTACTACAAATTTGCTAAAAAACTTATGGTAACAAAAAAAAAGAGACTCATTTCCTAGAAATTATGAGATTTATTTTCGTTTTTGCTATGATTTTTTGGTTTAAAAAGAAGATTGATTGGTATTCCCAAAAGTTATGTCATGGTCATGCAGAATCAAAATATCCACAGAAAAATAAATCACACCAAAAATGAGTCGATCGTGATAAACATTTATGTGTACCTAATTAAAGATATGATAAGAATAAGCAAGTGATTGTAGTTTAGTGGTTATAGTCATGTAGTTTAGTGGTTATAGTCATAAAATCGATTGGTGGATTATCTTAGGATCTCCGGTGTTACAAGTAAATTTATAACGAGCATGAATTTTTGCGTTATGAGACGCTAGCTAGCTCCCATTTTGTTGCATGGACCAATGGGAATTACTTTTTATTAGATTAGTTTCCCAGAAGTTTTCATAGAGAAACCAAGTTGCAACCTAAGCGATCTCAATCATATAGCATCCTAGTTGGGACTATAGGCGACTATCAATGTGACCGCTAAATAAATTGTTTGGAACGTTGACGTTAATATGTTCAATCTCAAAACGTCCTAATTAAGTAAAAGGTTAATGAGTTTGTTAGAAATGTTAGGATAATAAATTTCAGAACATCTATAAAAAGGATTCATATTGAATTCAGCATTATCTTTCTTTATTTGGTTAATTTGTTAGATAATAATTTTAGAAATGTTACTTGATACTGAATTTTTTCTAACATATATATATATATATATATATTAATTAAAACGATTTAGAAATCCAAATTGGTTATGAATTTGGCCTATTCTAAATCATATTTAATCAGTGATTATTTTATGTTTGACTTATTCTATAAGTTTTTTCAGAATACAAATCTAAAAGCATTAATATACTACTTTCCATCCCATATAATTTTCAAACATATTAGCCCCCAAAATACAACAACCATTCAAGTCCTAAATAAGAGAACCATATTTCCAATTTCAAACATGAATTTTTCTTAAAGCCCAAACTGAAAAAGATGTTTAAGTTTGTCAAGAAAAGACCTATTACTTTTAGAGAGTTATGAAAACAATCGATAATGAGATATAACTGTAGTTATTTTATCAAATGCTTCGGTCCAATATATATTTTTAAACTTAATAGTCTTCAACAGATTTTCAAAACTATCATTTTCATCTTAGTCACTATGAAGCAATAATGGGGTCTTATTTCAACTAAACTAATGGTTGGAAGTGAATACCTAAAATTTAGGGAGTTATCACTTTGACAGTCGTCTTCTTTGCTTCTTTTTTTCGTGGACTCATGCTTTGATTTTGGGAATCCAATCTATAGAATTAAGTACCTCTTTGATTTTAGAAATCCGATCAAATAAACTAGGTATGCTTTGATTTGTTCTGTATGATTTTTTTTTATCATTCTTGGTGAAGATTGTAATGATGTGTGTGTCATTATCTCATTATTTCTTTATAAATAACTGTATAAGTTTCCTTGGCTAAACTAATCATACAAGCCTACAAGGGATCAAGCTGGTAAGGTCAACTACTTGTTGAATTAGTGATTCTTAGAAATTCAGCACAGCAGCCTCCAATAGTATCCACAAATCTGTAAAATTATATTAAAATTTTTATTAAACTAAACTAGCATTATACCATAAATCCAAAATTTCCCAAGAGTGGTAGAAATCGAAAGAAAGTTTCAATGAAAAAGCTTATACTCGGATCATATCCAACTTGAAATATTAAATACCTTTCATAGAATGAGCTATTTTTATTACTTATAAATACGGGTCAAGTATCAAATATCATCGTTAGTTTTAATACTTACCCTATTATTTGTCTCCAATTACTTGTTATTGGGCTTTAATAGATTTGGGGTTTAAAAGCCAAGATCCAAAAATCTATTAAAGCCCAATAATTCAAATAAAGATTTGGGGTTTTTAAAGCCAAGATCCAAAACTCTATTAAAGTCCAATAATTCATGACCAAGTAATGGATAAATCCAACTTGAGGATAATTTGGTTTTTCTTTTAAATTTCCTTCATAGATTGCTTCATCTCATTGTCAAGAATTATCTAAATTATTTCATTTAAGGAGTCAAAATAGTGTCACGCTTTAGAACCATAAAAAAATTCAGTGAATAGGCTACTCGACAGCTATACTCACTCTGAAAATTAGTCTGGTAGTAAAAAACTTGAAATTTATTAATTAACAAAAAATAGAAAAAATAATAAATAAATACAAGTCACAAATCGGATCAAGTAATTTGCGAATATTCAAAATTTTTACAAGAATTTGATATAACGAGTACTTATTCTAAACATGTCTACTACAAAATAATAAATGTAATTACTTGAATGGACTAAAACGGATAGCAAATAACTGAAATTTAGGAAGTATTTGCCCAGTGTCTAATCCTAAATCTTATGAACTTAAGTGTGAGCATGTAAGCTCAAGAGTAGATGCTTATTGATACACCTTCGAATCTAAAAAGGAATGAGGATTGACCAACATATAAATCATGTTGATATAAAAATGCTATTAACTGATCTATTGTATTAAGAATTAAACAAATAGATCAACTCATAACATTTATATATCACTTTTAATATGAGATATTATTCTCAGTATGCAGAGAAAAATACTAAAATAGTATAATAGGGGCTGGTTTTGAAATTTCTTTAAGCCCACTGGTTAGAGTTTTATTTTCAGCCATTAAAGAAAAACCAATAATCTTAATAAAATAATAAGTCACGGTACTCGGAAAAAAAAAAATCATCAACAAATTAATGTTGTAACGTAGTTCGAATTTTTACATCAATTAAAATAACAGCAAATTTTTTACTAACAGTGACTATCATATTATTTGAACGTGTCATCAATATATCATAGGTTTAGCCAGTAAATGACACCAAACGAAAAAAAGGAGGTGATCCACGTCAGCAATCTCGGCAGAGAAGAAAAACAAACCCTCTCATCCGTTGATTAAGATATATAATATCCTCAATCCAACGAACAAAAACATCTTACGTCATCAATCCTCGTGAACTCCTCTCATCCAATAAAATCCATTGGTTCCTCCTTAATATCTTTCACCGCTTCATCTCCACCTTTACCAAACATACAAATCCAAACACTTTCCCGAGAAAATCAACAGAGAAATAAAAAAATTTCACAATGGCACCAAAAGCAGGAAAGAAACCAGCAGAGAAAAAACCAGCAGAGAAGCCAATAGAAGAAGAGAAAGTAGCAGAGAAAGCACCAGCGGAGAAGAAACCAAAAGCCGGCAAAAAACTTCCGAAAGAAGCAATCGCCGGAGCTGAGAAGAAGAAGAAACGAGTTAAGAAAAGCACAGAGACATACAAGATCTATATCTTCAAAGTATTGAAACAAGTTCATCCAGATATTGGAATCTCAAGCAAAGCTATGGGGATAATGAACAGTTTCATTAACGATATCTTTGAGAAACTTGCTCAAGAAGCTTCGAAGCTTGCTAGGTATAATAAGAAGCCGACGATTACTTCTCGTGAGATTCAAACTGCTGTTAGACTTGTTCTTCCTGGTGAACTTGCTAAGCATGCTGTCTCTGAAGGAACTAAAGCTGTAACTAAGTTTACTAGCTCTTAGTTTCTTGATCTTGGTTTATGTTCTTTTTAAGTGTTGAATCGGATGGGTTATGGTGGTTTTTAGGTTTTGATTTGGATGTAATTTTGTTGAAGAAGTTATGGTTATAATGTTCCTTTTGAAGTAGATTATATTTTGTGTTTATGTTTAATGATGGATTATGATATTGGCTTAATTCTTATTTATTTATCTTAGAAATGATTGTTAATTTTTGTGTATTAAAAGGATTGTTTAAGACTGTTGACCCATGACAAGTAAACATAATTGTAACAAAAATATACCACACAATGGGATCATTACAAGTTATGATGGATGAAAATGATGATGATTGCAAGCTTACAATGAGGATAATTGCAAGCTTACAATGAGGATAATTGCATATAAAATGCCAAAATGGTTATTAGTGAAATAATTATTAATTATTATTTTGTTTTAAGTTTTGAATGTCTTCTTTGGTTTCTTCATTTCTTGACGTTCAGAGTTAGGTCATCTTTAACCTATACACCAAATTTGGTGTGATTTTCATACCAAATTTAGTGTTTTGGTGTTTTTCATCTCCAACTCACAACACCAAATCTCATACCAAAAAAATATTTTTTAATATTATATTATTAAATTTAAGATTTTCTTAACTATTTTTAATTTAATTAAATGTTATAATTAATAATTAAGAAACTAATATTTTTATTACTTCATTTGGAATACGATTACAAAAGATGATTAAAAAAATTACAATTACTAATGTCGGTTTAACCTTGGTTTAACAAAATTTTTTGAAGTTTAACCAAGAAAAAAAAAAATTTCAATTAACCAAGCAATCGGTTTAATCTCAAATAAAACCAATCTCGGTTTATTCATCTCATTTTAAGTCAACCGAAGTCTTCTTCTTCTTCTTCTTAGCAAAAAAAATCATTTGTGAATCATGTCGGTTTAATGTTGGTTTAAATTTTATGGTTAATCTCGGTGGTATAATCTTAATTAAAAACCGGTTTAGTCATCTCTATTAATCTATTAATCTCAACCCGAGTCTTCTTCTTCCTTTTCTTAGCACCACCACGGAGACCGGTCACAATCACGGCGATTCCTTCTGCATGTCGTCGTCAGCGAGAGTATGGCCGTTTTCGAGCTCTTTACCGGCGAAAATCAAACGCTGCTGGTCCGGTGGGATCCGATCCTTGTCTTGGATCTTCGCTTTGACATTGTCGATGGTGTAAGAGGACTCGACCTCGAGGGTAATGGTCTTACCCGTTACGGTTGTCACGAAGATCTGCATGTTTCCGGCGAAGCAAACAACGGCTGGGATTATATTTTCGCCGACGGTAAGTTTTTCCCGATCTTCTCCTCCGACGAACTCCTTCTCCGATCAAATTCCGTTTTCTTCTCTAATCATCCCACCAACTCAAATCTAATCAAATCTTTCAAATTTGGCGTTTGGCGTTTGGCGTTTAGTTGGAAATGGTTGAAGACGGCAAATTTGCCGTTTCCCGTCATGAATAGTGGAACGCCAAATCTGGTGCTCAACTGTTCAATTCTCGTCAATTTTGCAGTTTGGCGTTCAATTTCCAGTCCGGTTGGAGAAGATTCACGCCAAATTTGGCGTTTGGTGTCACCGGTTGGAGTTGTTATTAGTGATTCAAAACTTTTTATATATTTTTGGTGCAATAATTTCATTCATTAATTCTGAAAATTACTCAGGAATTGTCAGTTAATCTATATTTAGGGAGAGATCTTTATGAAACGACATTTTTCCACCAAAATTACAGTTCATATTCTATTCTTAAACCCCAACTAGATTTTGAATTAGTCCACTTCTGAAACTAATTATGATTAACCTCACTGATTAAAAAAAATAGTTAAGTCTATATCAGATTGTCAATAACTTGAAGTAAATAGTTTAACTAGTGTATCATTAACCTGTTTATTAGTGCCACATACACTAGATTTTGAAGTCAAAGCCACAAATTTTGCAACAATTAATTGTAAAATCTAATGACTCATTCAGTCATTCTCAACCGTTAATGACATAATTAAAACATCTTAATATTGAAACTAGATTAGTGACTCATTTCTCAAAGGACAAATCCGTAATTTAAAAATAAGTTCGTGAAACGTGCAAGCGCGAGCCATCTCTCCCACTTCCTTTGTTTCTTCATCATATAATTCCTAATTTTCACTCAAAAACTAAAAACATTTTAATTTGAATATTTTCATGGAATCAATTCTTTGGAAAATCTCTAAGCGTTGGCCTATTCTTGTTCAGGCAACCACGTGGACGGTGCTTTTAATGTTAACGGTGGCTGTGGCTTCATTTGCTCCGGTGATTGCGTTTGTGTCCAAATTGACGTCATCTTCCGATGGATTCGTGACGATTCCGATGGATTTACCGGGAGAGATGGTGATCGTGGCGTCTGAAATGGTGAAGCGATCAGTTTTGGATCTTTTTGTGCCGACGATTTTCGCCGGAGTTATGGTTGTTGCTTCGGTTTCTTTACTCCGATCATGTTTTGTTATCGAAAATGTTGAAGATTAGTGAACAATGTTAGAAAAAAATTCGTAATCTTGATTAATAGATTTGTCATTACAATGATTTAACAACTTCATGATCGTAATGTAAACCTAAGAGAATGAAAATTTGAGCACCAATCAGCAAATTGAAAACATATATTTTTACAAAAGTTTCAGTCTATATATGTAGATGTATATCATAAATAAATTTTGGTTTTTAGTTTTTGGTTTTTGATTTTTTTTGTTTTTGATTTTTTTGGTTTTTGATTTTTAAAATCTCCTAAAATCTCATATAAGTGAGATTCTAGATTTTCTTCACGAATGTGGAGAAACCATCAAAATCCAAATTTCCTATCCATTTTATCTAAAATAATGAATAACAATAAATTAAATTTTTAAAAAATCTAAAACCAAAAACCACCGTAAAAACTATTGTCATTCAAGGCCTTTGGCCACAAATGTCACAAGTTTGAGTCTTATATCTAAATTTTTCACATTCAGTCTATATGTTACGTTAATCTTGATCAACAGATTTGTCATTGCAATGATTTGGTAAGCAAAACGTTGAACAATGTTGGAAACATTTTATAATATTTGATAAATATATTTGTAATTGCATTGTGTAAACAAGAAGGGTCCTTAGCTCAGTGGTAGAGCAATTGACTGCAGATCAATAGGTCACCGGTTTGAATCCGGTAGGGCCCTTTCTTTTTTTCTCTTATTTTGTTAAAGCAAAATTCAATTGAAACACATCTTCATAGTCGTAATGTAAATAAACACATCTTCAACAAAGTTTCAGCCCATTGCTAAAGATCTATCATAAACAAATATAGCCATGATGATTCATAAGTTCATAAGTCTTTTTTATAAATCACCAAACTTTAAATTGCTCACATTTAGTCCAATTTGATTTTAATCTTCAAAAAGTCAATTCAAACAATTCGCTTACATTTAATTCAGATTTTATCAAACCAATTCATAATCTGTACCTTAATCGTTATGAATTACTGAGATTTTAGAGTAATTTTTTTTTTTGGGTCAACAATTAGAGATTTTAGAGTAATTAGTACTATCATTAACCATAATAGAGCTTCATTCCAATACCCGATTAACCAAACCCTAATTACAAACCAAAAACAACACAGAAGAAGCAAACCCTAAATCCCTAAAAATTCATCCCATTTCTAGATTTCTTGATCGCAAGACTTAATCATCATCAACATCAATCTCCAGAAACTCAAATCTCTAAGATCTCAAATTTCAACCACCAAATCCATAAAGAGTTCGTCCTTGTCTCTTCAAAGCATAAACAACATCCATAGCAGTCACCGTCTTCCTCCTAGCATGCTCAGTATACGTCACAGCATCTCTAATCACATTCTCGAGAAAGATCTTCAACACTCCTCTCGTTTCTTCATAGATCAATCCACTGATTCGCTTCACTCCTCCTCTACGAGCAAGACGACGAATCGCTGGCTTGGTGATTCCTTGGATGTTGTCTCTAAGAACTTTTCTGTGTCTTTTGGCTCCTCCTTTGCCTAATCCTTTTCCTCCTTTTCCTCTTCCTGACATTTTTTCCTGGGAAATTTGGGGTTTTCTCGAAAAAATTAAGATTCGAGATTTTGTTTCGGAAGTGAATGAAAGTTCGAGTTGGGATGTTGAGATTTATAAAGAAGATGCTCATTTGCGGGAATAAATCGTGGCCGTTTGTTTTAATATTTGATTGTACGGCTGAGAATAGTAATCCGTGAGAAAGGTTTTGGAGAAATATAGAACGTTGATTAGATATTAATCGACGGTGATAAATTGGTTTCTTAGGTAATGACACGGGCTGTGCATTATCCTTAACCGGGCCGGTTAAGGATAATGGGTGTGTATTATCTAGAATGAAAGCGACGTCGTTTAGCTGTCTAAAAGGAAATAACTAAAAAGAATCCGCTGCCGGGCTTCGAACCCGAATTCATTGCTTAATGAATAACCTTTGTGCTACAGCAGATCTGTTAACCTATGTCTAGGCATGACCATGGTTACGATTAATTAACTACCAGTTATAGTTATAATTTTTGTTAACCTTAACCTTAACTATTTAATATACGGTTAAAACAGCTATGGATAAAAACGGTTACTGGTATATATGGTTAAATACAATTCAATTATTTGAATAATGATAAACATTAATATTAATGGTGTTTTTATTAAAAAAATAATATAACTTTTATTGAAAGAACTAGATGATGATATATCACATAAATTTATTACTATAATTGATTATATGTACATTTTTTTCTATTTTAAAAACGGTTGCAGTTATAATTTTACGGTTACATTATGTGGTTAACCAACGGTTTTTATACGGTTACGGTTAATTAACGGTTACGGTTAATAATTTTTTTTAACCTTAACTAATATATTTTTACGATTAACGATTACGATTATTAACCATTTAATACGGTTACGGTCCGGTTATGGTTAAAAACGAAATAGTTACAGTCCAAAATACGGTTACGGTCTGAAATACGGTTACGGTTAGATTTTGGTCATGACTACCAATTGCTATTTGGAGCTTCAGAAAAGGAGAGACTCTAATTCTGCTGGAGTATTCTGGTTTGGTTGGTGCATTTAAACGAACCAAAAAGTTAAGAGGGCTTTAAGGATGGCTAGAATATGAAGCGATGTCATTTTTCAGGCGGTTACGATGCTCAAAGACCCAATTGATAGTGAATTGTGTGGTGTTGTTCTTGCTGAGATGTTCCTGATCATCACATCGATCTTGAAAAAACTTGTAAAACATGTGTTCTTGATTCAGTCTTCAAACGAATACTATTGAGTCATCTTTAATCAACTTGACATAGGTTTTTAATTCTGCTCGTCATAGAATTCTCACAACTGTCAAAAGGTTGCCTTTTTTCAAATCTTGAAGCAACTTATAGCCAAGAGGTTTCTTCATGAATCTCATTCATTTACCCATTACTTAACCTCTTTCTAATTAAGTATATTCCGCTGCCAGGGTTTGAATCCGAATTTCACCATTTGTGATATTAACCTTTGTGCTACAACGGATTTGTTAATATTATATCCGACCAATTAGTATATAAACTATATAATAATTAGTGTTTCTAGTTTCTACCTATCACGTTTTAAGAATCAAGACCGAACGCATATTAGGAGAAAAGATCGATTTTTATCCGTTCGATGTCAAATTACTTAAAAACCCTGATTTTATCATTTGGTTACCAAGTACAAGGAAAAGAGCTATGACCCATTGTGTCAACTAAGCTCAAAGTATAAGGTTGATCACATTCCCATAATAAAATCCAAGTTTATTCTCTACAAACTCAAAATACAAAAAGAAAAATGAAACACAAGCTCCACAAGCTTGAGAGAGATTAGTATATGTGCTTTGGCTTAGAATACCCCCATAACAAAAAAGGAAAAATAAAAACACACAATTCAATTAAATCAAAAACGCATTTTTTGTCTTATTTTTCTTTAAATAAGTTTCACTTTTTGGAAAAATACAAAGCTTGAGACGAAAATCTTCTTCCGCAAGAGGAAGACCTTCACGTTTGGTTCCCAACCAAGAACTTCTTTAGCTTTGATTATATCTGGTTTCCTCTCTCTCGGATCACGAATACAATTGAGTAGTTGTGAGCTTTTTTGATCAGGCTTAGGCCAAACCCGACCCGAAAAAGAGGAATCAAACTCGAACCCGAACCAAAAAAAAATCCAAACGGATTTTAAATTTATATATCCGAAAAACCGAATTCGAACCCGAAACGAACGAAAAATTGAGGGTATCCAAAATATCCAAAATACCATTATATACAAAAAAAAATTAATTATTTTTAGATTTGATATAACCAAATTACCCAAAATTATAGTTATAAGCTCAAAAATATCAATTATATTAAGAATAAAATAACAAAAATACCCCCAAAATAACCAAATATCTCCAAATTCTTAGTTATATTTGTAAAAATAATCAATTTTTATTTAAATTTAACTAATTTAAAAAAAAAAATTTATATTTTGGATACCCAAACCCGATCTAAACTCAGATGGAACCGAACCGAACCAAACCCAAATGGATATTAAATCTCTAAACCCGAAAACCCGAACGTCCATGCCTAATCAGGCTTTTTTCAACTGCAAAAATGATCATCACAATAGCTTGATACCGTGACTAGAAGCACAAAGCTAAAAAGAATCTTGCAGACAAGAGATCTCTAAAGTCATCTAAGATCAAAACTCTTCCCTTCTCCAATGGTTTCTTCTTACAAAGTCAACTTAGACTAGCATAATAGAAAGGAAAAAAATATTCCGCTGCCAGGTTGAACCCGGATTTCATCATTGAAATTAACCGGTGTGCTACAGCGGATCTGTTGAACTTATCCACCATCCATTACTATATAAACTGTATAATATATTAGTATTTTCTACCTGTCATGTGTTCAGACATAAGTAAGCTTCTTCAATCAACTCTTGTTCTTGATTCAACCCTGAAAGAAGAACTAACTCAGAAGTTTGTTAGAAGGCTTTCTCAAAAGCAAAAATGATTAGCTTCATACTGTAACTTGAAGCATAAATCGTAAAAGCAATTTCAGCCAAGAGATCTCTAAGTCTAATGTCATCAAAGATCAAAACTCTTCCCTTCTCCTATGGTTTCTTCTTACATAGTCCAACTTAGACAAAAAATTATTACTCCGCTGCCGGGGGTTGAACCCGGATTTCATCATTGAAATTAACCGGTGTGCTACAGCGGATCTGTTGTACATATCTACCATCAATGACCTATATAAAGTATAAAAAATATTAGTATAATTCACATGTCACGTGTTAAGACTGATCGCAATATTAGGAGAAAGAGAGGCTTTGACCTTGAGCTTAAGAAGAGAACTTTAGCTAGAATGAAGCGAGGTCGTTTTGAGGCGGTTTCGATGCTTATTTCTAATTGCAAATAGAATCGTTGTAAGGTCGTTGAGCACAAAGCTATTAATGAGATTCTTTGATTGACAAATGACTTAATCTTTCACAATGAATAACTCATTTTTGTCAACTAAGCTCAAAACATATAGCTCGTTGATCACATTCTCATAATAAAAAAAAATCCAAGTAGTAACATCACTTCTAAAATGTTCCTCATTAGGACGCTTATTCTCTATAAACTCAAAATACAAAAAAAAAGAAAGATAAAAACACACAAATCCAAGAAATTAAAAAACACATTTTTATGTTCTTGAAATAAGTTTCAATTCTTGGAAACGCCAAGCCTGAGACGAAAATCTTCTTCCATAAGAGGAAGACCTTCACGTAGCTTTACCTTTGGTTCCCAACCAAGAACTTCTTTAGCTTTGGTTATGTCTGGTTTCCTCTGTCTCGGATCATCTGGTGTGTTCTCAACCATCTTTATCTCCACGTCCGGTTTTATAAGCTACATCAATTCTCATTATAATACAACATTACTTATTCGTTACAGCTATAATCACATTTTATGAGAAATGAAACAACAAGAAGAAAAACAATGCTAACCTCTTTAACCGTCTCAGCGAGTTCAACCATCGTAAATTCGCCTGGATTGCCTATGTTTATCGGTCCGGTTTGGTCTCCTTCCATTAGACACATTAGACCTTCCACCTACAAAACCAAAGTTTAATCATTTCTGTAATTCAATCCGTATTTTGTTACCAATCATACTTTTATAGTTGAATTGCATTTTTCATTCCGTAATGCAATTATAATTGTATTTTCTGTTCACAATTATGCAATTCCTCTAGTGTTAACATCAATCAAAATGTTTGAATAATGGTAAAGATAATGATTTGCTTTATACAATGAACATACATACCATGTCTGAAACATAACAGAAACTACGGGTTTGTGTTCCCGGTTTCTGAACAGTCAGAGCTTCTCCTCTGTAAAAACCCAAAACGATATTATCATAAGATTAGTCTAAGATTCAACTCAAATTTTACCCGGTTATTAAAAATTAAAAAAAATCAAGAACTTGATTGAGGTTAGTGTCACCTGAGAGCTTGAGCAATGAAGTTACTCACTACACGACCATCATCAATGTTCATACGAGGACCATATGTATTGAATATTCTCGCTATGCGTATCTCTACAATGGCCAAGTAATAGAATCAACTAATCAGCCAGTAAGTTTAAATCAAAGTTATTTTCAAGAAATGGTAAAAAGTTAAAGACAGATTTATTTATTTACCAATCCCATGTTGCCTATGGTAATCAAACATCAGAGTCTCCGCAACACGTTTTCCTTCATCGTAACAGCTTCTAACACCTTATAATATGCATAAGCAAAATCCATATAGTGTTAGTTCATTAATCTATAAGCTGAGAATATTACAAATAATTGTATATAAATGACTTACCAATCGGGTTTACATTTCCCCAATAGCTCTCGGTTTGAGGATGAACCAAAGGATCACCATACACTTCAGATGTTGAAGTAAGCAAAATTCTAGCTCCAACTCGCTTAGCGAGTCCTAACATGTTAAGTGTTCCAATCACATTTGTTTTTATCGTCTGCCATTAAGATTATGAGTCAAAAACATTATAATAAAAGTACTTGCGAGTTTCGATTAATCGATAATTAACAAACCTTAACAGGGTTATATTTGTAGAAGATTGGAGATGCAGGACATGCTAAATGGTAGATTTGATCAACCTCAACAAACAAAGGTTCAGTCACATCTGAAAAAAAATCACAAGAATGAATGTTAATACATTTGTTTTGGATAATTAATATTGATTAATTAAGAAGATTTACCATGACGAATAAGCTCAAATCTTGGATGACCAATCCATTTCTTGAGATTTTCTTTTGATCCAGTGAAGTAATTATCCGCAACAATTACTTCATTCTTTTCATTTTGCATCAATTTATCAACAAGATGTGAACCAATGAATCCAGCTCCTCCTGTCACCAAAATCCTCGTATTCGACTGCATTTTCAAAATCATTTATACAATTTAATTTCTAGTTTGACTTACAACTATGAATAAAAACTAAAAAAATACTGCATTAGAATCTTAATTAAACAAAAAAAAATAGAGATTTAAGGAATATTTTGGCTAAACCTGAAAAAACTTTGAATTACGCAGAGGAGAAGGCAATGGTGGTGGCTTTGTCGCCGTTCCATTAGAAGAATTCGTTGCCATTTCTGTAAATTTGAATCAAATTCAATAAAACTATAATCACAGATTGATCAAAGAATAAACACGCATTTATACATAATCACGAGGATTAATGAATTAATCAAACCTGATGAGCAGTGAAAACTCAGAAGCTTGATGAAATGAAAACACAACACGATCACTCTTCTGATCTCGATAATACTAAAAGATCAACAAAATTTTGATATTTATAAGCCTATAAATTTTCATTATAAAATCACACAAAACATGAAGATGATCACAAAATACATGAAAAATAAAACAAAACTCCCTACCAGAAAAATAGAAGCTTCAAAAGAAAGAAAAGTTAGATAAAAATAATCAAATGATCAAGTACTGCACCAAACCAAATTTTAAGTTGGTCACCAAACTTCGCTTAAGAATTAAGTATCAATAAATATACGTTCTTTTTCTATATCAAGAAAAGGAAATAAAAATTAAACAAAGACTCAAAGAGTTTGACTTTTCACTATTCTCGACTAAAGTCTAGATTTGAGCAAGAGAGACGCAATAATTTATGGGTTTTAAGGATTTTATGGATCTTAAATTTCGAGATTTGCGACTTGATTAAATTAAATTTGTGGGATTAGCTTAAGAGATTATAAAAAAAGGAAAAGAAAGGATAAAAGTATTGTTATATTGACAGAAGTTTACGTGAAATATGCGCCGTAGGAATCGAACCATAGTTATTGCACTAAACGAATTTACCTATTGCACCTTTTTCAAAAAAAATTATTCGCAATTTTATCGAGAATATTGTGTCGTTTTTAGTCGAGAATACAGTTTTGTGGTTTTAAAACTCTCATTTTCTACCATTATCAAAATTTTCATTTTTTTTTGTTCAAAATTTTCATTTGAACAAGGATTTTTACCCAGTTATGAAAATAAATTTTCAATTAAGAAACAACAAAAAGAAACTGGAAACTTCAAATTTGTTTGAGATAGTTGACCAACAAATAAGATAAGGGAAAATTAGAAAATAGGATAGTTTTTAAGTTTTTTTTTTGAAAATTAGGTAGTTTTTAGGGTAGTTTATGTTTTAGGGTAGTTTTCACTTTAATACCCAATCTTTTCCTCGTAAAAACTACCTATTATTCAAATAAAAAATTAAAACTACCTAATCCTTTTATAAAAATTTTAAAACTATCCTAAATCCTAAGACACACATAAAATAATAACTGGGACATGATCTATCTATTTTCAAATTGTAGAATAACATATGATTAAGGTTAATTAATTTACATGTAGATAGTAAAAATAAAAGTGGCTGTAGTTTAGTGGTAAGAATTCCACGTTGTGGCCGTGGAGACCTGGGCTCGAATCCCAGCAGCCACACTTTGTTTTCGTTTTTTTCCCAATTTTTCTAAACACTAAAAAGGCTTTAAAAGACCTACCCGAATACTCAAATAGGCCCAAAAATTACGAAAAAAAGAATTAGAAAGGCTTTCCATTTGTATGAATTTTAAAGTCTTCACACAATTGGTTTTGGTATTCTTATCGGTATAAACCGGTTGACCACACAGCCTTATTACAGAAAATAAAAAAAATAAAACAAAAACAATAAAAGTAGAAAATAATAAAAAAAACGTTTCCTTCTTTCACACGCCATTAATTTGTAATCAATGGAAAAATACATTATTTATTTGTACAAAGAACGAATTTTGCAAGAGATCTCATGCAAGTTAACGTAGCTTGAAGGGTTCTCTGATTGCACAACCTCTTTAACCATCTCTTCAATCTCTCTTGTCTCTTTCCCAATCCTCTCCACACAAAACCCTAATGCACTCAAGCTCAACACAACCTCACTTTTGTCCACTTTAACCTCTTCTCCTCCTTCTTCCACACAGAATATTCCATCCGCGACGCTTCTGCAATGTTGGAGATACGTCTCTAAAATCTTCTCTGGCTCCTTTTCGACGCATGAGAGACTAGGGTTTGGTGTTTTCCCGAGCTCGATGTCCCATGAGATTTCGTTTTTGGCGAGCACTTTTTCGAGGGCGTCGAGTGATTTGACCAAAGTTATTTCCTCGAATGATTTGGCTATAAGACCTATGCTCTCTGTTAGACTCTTGAGATCTTTGTCTACGTTGCTTAGAATTTCTTTGCACTGTGGTGATTTTGACCTTCCTTGTTCTCCAAGATACCTTATCGCGTAACCGCTGAATTGCAATAGATCAGCCATTTTGGACAATGACTTGAATAGCTTTTCGTAGCAAGAAAAGTTAAAAGGTGAAAACCAAAAATTCGGCTCTGCGTGAGCTTCTTCTGTGAACTTCTTGAGCTCACTCAAATGGCTTCTCAACTTCTTTTCACTCTCCATTATCTCTGCTTTACTCGCTTTAGCTCCAAACAAGGTTGCACATTCGTACAAAGCGTGGAAGCTTCTAGAGAGCTCAAGTTTCGCTACGTTAGCGGCTCTTGTAGGCTGAAAGATAAGCTCCACCATGATTGAACAAGACAATCCGATAAAAGTCTCAATGATTCTCTCAATCGCAAACTCGCTTGGCGGCCCAAAATCCTTTCTTCCGAGAATCAAAACGGCTCCTATCGCCGCAGATATCCCTCCGGCTTGTCCGTACATCCGACTCTTGCCCAAGAAGCTAGAGAAGAGAAACCATGGAAGCAAAGAAAGAAACCTAACCGTCAAAAACCTTTGAAACACAAAACAACCCATCACTCCGTACACAGTCCCTATCACTGTCCCTTGTGCCTTCACATTCGCCACTTTAAACGTCGCCTCTCTTGCCGCTGCGAAGCTGATCGCTACAGGCAAACCAGCCCAATACCCGTTTGGCTTACTATAAATCGAGCCAAGAAAAATCGCTAAACCTAATGAAAGCGATATCTTTAGCGCTGGCATAACCTTCTTGGTGTCCCAATCACTTAACCAAGACCTACTTTTTAAGTTTTCCATGCCCTTGACTTTGACTTTGTTCTCCTCCGGTTTAGCCACTGAGAGGGTTTCAACGAGCCTAAGGCAGAACAAGAAGAAGTAAAATGGCAAATCTTGAGGCGTTCCCGGGATTTCTTGAAGTGTTTGAAGGCACTCGTCGGATTTTTCTGGATCGTATTCTGGAGTTACCGAAGGTTGAGGACTATTGTTCACTCGTCTGATTGAGATAATCACACGTTCTTGTACGTTCTTGAGACTGTCTTTTACTTCTTCCGCAAGTAAGCTCGTAGGAATAGGAGACTTGCTTGCCAATACCATTTCTATTCCTCTAAGAGCAATCTCCATGCTTTGTAGCTTTTCTCCTTTGTTATCGTTCACGTTTTGCCATCTCCATAACTTAAATGGAAGTCTCTCCCATTTCATGCTTGGCTATACATATATAAACATTCCAATATTAAATATTTTTGTAGTTTTTGCTTTTGTTAAGAGAATATTATTTATGAGAGTTGAGTTAATTACTTGGTAACGTTTGAGTGTTTGATAAAGCTTGGAGCAAGAACGAGCCAGCACTCGAGCCTGTGAGACTGAAGCCGTTGCTGACGTGGCATCCTCGGCGCAAAAAGCCTTCATGTACAACTTTACTCTAGTCGTTACATTTTGACTAATCTCTTTGTAGCTTTGATTCACCTACACATAAATATATAGATTAAAAATAAATTATTCGTTTTCTTTTTTAATTTATTTTCTTAATAATATTAGAGAATCCAAAGCTATTGCCAATGGGTTTATTTAGAACATCTCCAGCAGATGAGAAACTCATTAGAGTATCTCACCATTATTATATTTAGTATATATAATATATTTTAATTATTTAATTGTTAAAACAAAACTGAACCAATTATATAGTTACACGTGTCATATAAGTTTCTTAAAAAGTTTAAAACCCTTTCTACTTGAAGAATTTGGAGAACCGTATCTTCATCTTTCACTTATTTTTTTTATTTTCTTTTTATTATTTTTATATTGAGAAATCCACTAAAAAAACTCTCGATAAAGAAGCTCTTAGAGCACCCCCATTGCACATAAATGGGGGTATCTTCCCAATTAAAAAATATTAAATTTTCTCTTTTTATTCAATTTTACTCAAACAAACACTCTTTCTCCTCTTTTTACTCAACTTTTATTAATTTTCTATTTAAAAACATTCCATCATTTTTAAAGACACTCTCAAAAGTGTCTTCCTCTAGACACCCTCTCTCCAATAATAACAACACTCTCCTCTTTTTACTCAACTTTTATTAATTTTATATTTAAAAACACCTCATTTTTTTACTCAAAAACACTCTCTTTCCTCCTATTCCTCAAATTTTATTAATTTTATATTTAAAGACACCCACAAAACATCACCAATGCGGATGCTCTTAGTACTCTATATACACGAAGAAGCTTACTATTAATGAAATAAAATATAATTAAATGGGGATCATTGTAGTCGTTTATAATTTTGTGGATTAAGTTAATTAATCAAAAAGGGCATCATATTTGTCTGTGATGCGACCCAGCTTGTTCGCAATATTGGGAAGAATTAAGACAAAATTTTCAGCGGTGGTTGCTGAATGCTGACATAAGAAGATTATATAATAATGTGGTACGGAATAAAGTTAGAAACACACTTTAATTAACTACGCACGTCAACATGTTTTGTGACTGTATTAGCAAGTCCACCAATATTATACTATCTATTTTTTTTCTTCTCATTGTCATTAATCTCTTCGTTTGTTCATCGATTAGTCAATAAAAAAATATTTAAATTTTTTAAAAAAATTAATAATAGCTCTTTAATTGAAAATAACCGAATGAAACTATGTAACATTTTTACAAAATCGTGAAAAATATAAATACAGCTACTCTGTCAATAAGATGTTCTTCCCATGCAATATACTAAACTTTTTAATCAATTTTTTTTGTTAAACCTTAATGATAGATCTCGATTGTTTATATGTACTTGCGGTTACGTTAATATTTACAATTTTTTCAAAATGAATCTAAAATCTATAATAGACCGTATAATAACTTTCCATTCACGTTTAAATATTGCAAAAATATTTTATCAAGAAAACAGAAAAAAAAATGTTTAAGATCTTAAACATGTGATTCTTCTTTTCAGGCTTTTGTTTTCTTTTGTCCACATGCAAATACAAACACATGAGTTTGAAACAATAAAGGCCTATGTATGCTACTACGTACGTGGAGAGTTGTAAGTGTGGCGAAGTGTACATATACGTAAATCAGAGAAGTTCAAATATTATTATTTTTTTGATATGCAAGTTCGAATATTTTATGTATATATTGAAAGAGTTAGTACCTCGTAAGTAGCCAGGCGAGGAAGTGGGACAAGAAGTGCAAGAACGCAAGCTACAACACCAAGCCCGGTGCTAGCCGCCACTCGAAGAGGGTGCATGACTGGATCAGTCTCTGCTCCTTTGATATAACCAATAACATAAATGAGAACAATCTGGCCAAGCGCGATCCTCTTAGCCACCAAGTGGGTCGAACCATTAGGTTGCACCACCACAAACGCTGCTAGAGCCGCGGCGAGAGCTGTGGTTCCGGCCGTGAGACGAGCTGGTCCTATTAGCCGTAACGTGACAATCGCCGGTCCCACACTTTGACACGTGGCGTAGAGAGCTAACCAGCAGCCACGTAGCGTGTCACCGAGTGTAGCGTCAGTGATGATGAGGATGACTGTGACGTAAGAAAAGGCAGGGAATGCCACGTGGCGAAGGATCAATTTGGGGCCATAGAGTGTAGCTGAGCCAACGATTGTGCAAGCTAGAGCGGTACGGAACGCTGAAGCTAGGCATGTGCGCCACATGGCTCGGCCTCTCTCAGTCATTTGCATTATATATTAGAGAGAAAGAGAGAGAGAGAGACAAAGACAAATATGAAGTGAAAATAAAAGCTTAGGCTTGGGAGCTAGTTCTTTGTTGTGTTGTAAGAATCTAATGATTTGAAGTGAAATTAAAGAAGTTAGGAGGAATATGGAATAATATGAGAGAGAGGTGAGTGACGATGAAGGGGATTTTAAAGATGTATTGATTTGATTTGATGAGTGGGTCACTGCTCTAAGGGAAGTACACCAAGTGGGTTCCATGTGCGGAAACTAATGGATTATTATGTAATGAAAATCAAATTTTATCTTTTTAGTCAAAAATTTTAAAATGATACGGCATAGTGGCTATATATTAATTAATGTGTCTTCTATTAATTATCATATTTGGTGCCTATTTATGTGTTCCTGGCCTCTACCGATCTATACGGCTCGAACATATTATTAAAGAGGCCAAGAGTTTTATAGTATTTGACACAACGCGGTCTTCGATCACGTTTTCAACAAAAAGTAAAAATTAATCGTTTCCGATCGTATCTAATGAGGATTTGGAGTTTCATTATTGGATTTCATATAAAATTTTCGTCTAGGTGTGCATTATTCACATCAAAAATGAAAAAAAACAAATGTGCCATTTATACTCATGAACTAACAAAAGATAATAAGGCTTTATATGTTAGATTCAGGTTGTTTATATTTCTGATAATGAGATACTTATCAATTTTTTTTTTGTTATAGGGTTTAATGAGATACTGATTATGTGTGTGATCGAATAGTAATATTGTTTCACACCTTTTTACTCTATATTTTTAATGTAATATTTCTCTTAAAATAACCTAAACTTAAAAAGAAGAAAAGATCTAGTGAAGAATAATTAAAAAAATAGGCAGTAAAAGTTACATTTAACCGTAGGCTTTTTATTTGTCTTATATACACTACTTATCAAGAACCAATAATTCAAAAAATAGTTTAATAAAAAAAATTCTCAGAACTATGACTGGAACTGGAAGTTTCAGAAAACAAATAGTTTCAAATATATATATATATATATATATATATATTCGTTTTTTTGATAAAATTACAATATTTTTTTCTTACGTGCAAACATTTTGATACAGTGGTTAACATTAAAGATATTGAGTTTCTACACTCAACAAAAAAAAAGAAGAAGAAAAAGATATAGATTTTTATTTTTTCATAAAGGTTTAAAAAGATATATAGAGTTTCGACACTATAAAACTGAAGTTCAAACTCTAAACTATGCAAATGTTATATGTGATGGTTTCGAGTTTTCGGAAGTTCCCATGTAATCGTTACATCATCAAAATCCTACGGATTGGTTCGTATATGAGGTTTACTGCAACCAACCCGTTCTTATCAAAGTGATAGATAATATATTTTACAATTAGTACATTCGTAACTCGTAAGTATGTGCCGCACGTATGCATTTTATGCAAATTCTTATCTGCAGCATTAATGATTCGTCTCCCGACAAGAGAAATTAATAATTTACGTAAGGGAGATATTCCGCCGTTAACACATTTCTTTTATTTCCTACAAAAATTTAATAAAACCAAACTTTAACAAACACAAGAGAAAGGTAGACATAAGCCTGAGAAAGATGGTCAATGTAATCGAAAGCAACTTCAGGTTCAGATCCCTCTGTTGTTTCACACCAAGTTTCAAACACACTTTTTGAAAAGAAATTAATCATGGATCTTGGATAGAAATTTGTATATATATAAATAAAATTAGAAATTAAATGATAGTTGAATAACGTCTATGTCAGGCCTCCTAGAATCGTCTTATCTGCTTAAGGCTATATATCTAGATATGCCTAAGACAGTTTTATTCTGTTTAACAACAAAAACAACTAATTTCAATGTCTAATGACTGCCTAGCGTTTAAGCATCCGTCTAAACCGTTTATAGAAAATGTTTTTAACATATACAAATTAGACTCTATTTATAGTTACACTATAAATCAACATTTCTAGAACTATAAATCAACATTTCTAGTTAATAAGCGGCGAAAATTAACCGCAAAGATGAGCCGACCACTCTCAAAACGCGTGCATGTTAGAGCTTTAGCAGCCTTCAAATCTCATACGTACGAACCAAATCTCTCTTTTTCCATTAAAGTTTAGATCTCGCCATTATCATATACGTTAATTCATTCCTCTAATTTAGTATTATTACTTTCTTCTACCATTTATGATACTATACTAGATAACTAATTTCAACTTTTTATCATGCTACATTAAGAAGAAAGGCAACCTAACATGGTGTTTATCTTTTAATTAAAGAATAATTATAAGGATTACAATGGAAGAACATCAAACAATTGGATGGTATCTAATGCACTATCTAGTGATTTTTGGTTCACCAACTTTTTCTCATTTTCTACTTATTATATATTTATCTCCGAGAGGCGTACGTACATATAATTTAGTTACTCTTTCCTATTTGAAAGATTTTTTTTTTAATGAGGAAACATAAAGAAATCGTATGATATATGTAACAAAATATATAGATATGTAGTTGATGTCATTGAATTATTATAATATCTAGAAATTCCAAAACTCTTTTCTCTATTCACAAAGTGGATTTCCTCTAGATTTCCACTTACATTATGCTTGGTCCTAATTGTACTGAAATTTACTTAAGATATTTCACTTTTTTTTTTGTTCCTTGAGAAGGAGGAAGGGTCAAGTGGGAAGTTGCGAATCCTTATTTGAAATTTGGTTAGTGCATTTAGTTAGTTAAAGCTAACCATTCCATAATCTTCTTTTCTTTCAATTAAGTAATCTATAATAAATCAGCTAAACATACATCTATAATTCCATACTAATATAATTCTATATCTATCTTATATTTGTCTTTTGGATTTTCTTGTTCATGAATTATTTTACGAGGATTGGTTATCGATCGGAGTTTAGACGGTTTCATATTAATTTCTTACACTATTCTCTATATGCACCTTATCATACATACGATGCTTGAACTTGCATTTTATTCAATAATTTGTTCTCTCATGCAAACATATAAGAGACTTATATTATAGGTAAATATTATTTCTGAGTAAATAGTATTGTCCGTAAGTTAAGATTAAAATTTACACACACTCTCACACACAGATAAAAGATCTTTATATTTATATATATATATATATATATATATATATTTCATGTCCTAAATTTGATGGCGTAATCAAAGTTTATGATGGCCACAATGCTCAAAATGCTCACAATGCTTATGACGATGTTCGCTAACGTGACAACCCCACTCAAATGAAGGTCACTAATCAAGTTGCTAACGATCAGCATTAAATGCTTAAATTTCCAATAATGGCTTGTAAAGTTAAAAAAAATTAGGTTCCAGGAGATACAGACAACTCACATCAGCGTAGACCCTTCTTATTATAATAAACTCTTTAATTTTTCCTTTTAAACAAGTTAAGTTAATTACAGAAAATAACTTTTTAGAAACGGTATTGTGAAAATCGGACTTTCTTAAAATTTCAAGCCATTGAGGCATTTTGGCAAAACAAAACAAAAATCCCTTGGGGGTTATAAGTTGACTTTAGGGTTGTAGTTTTTGTCTTCGTTAAATAGTGAAAATTTTATATGCCAATGAAATACTAAAAATACTCCACAAGTAGTTTTATATCTTATTACATATAACATTGAGAAATTCTCTAAACTATGTTAGTAGCCCTTATTAAAACAAAAACAAAAATGTTATTTTTGAAAAAGGTTAAAAATATGCTAATTTTAAAATTTTCCTATATAAATTCTGTTGAGTACAAAGAAAGAAAAAACAAGATTTACAGGTATTTGTGAAAAAACAACACCCAACAATATATCAATTGATCAATATCCTTGAGCAAAAACAAAAAACAATATATTAATTATATTGCCAAACAGCGATGCTACATGGTCACATATATCACGCTTAATTTTGGCTCCACAAGTAGATAAGTTTTGGACGTATTAATTTTGTTGTGACATAATTTAATGCTAATGCATCTGGATAATAAAGGTTGGAACGGTAATAGTACATACTATAAATATCAATCAAATTTTAACAAAAAAATTCTAACCTTTGTGACTGGTTGGGCCAAGGATTATATTGATTGATAAAACCGTTGCGTACAATTTTCGTTAAAACAGTGTTAATTTGATGCACAATATTAGGTAATGTGAAGTGACAATTAGGGGACTGAAGAACTGGGCGGTGAGTTTGGTAAAAGAAAAATAAACTTGAAGTTACAGATTGATTATGTGATATTAGTGAAAGCCTATCAAATTGCATGTATCATCAGCTCAGTGCAATATCTATTCCGACTTCGAAAGGTCAGCTTACGTTTCACCGCATCCTACTATATATATGAATATTAAATCAAATAAGTGCGATCCTTATTTAAATAATATATAGAACTACAAAAATTAATTATTTTTACTTGGTGCTCAAATGTTTTTGTGGACCATTTGCATGCAATCGTTCGATCGTCTTTTCTCTTTTGGAATATCAGGAAACAGAAAGACCGTAATGACGTACTTCACGGTCCGGGACAACACACACCACTTGTTTCCACTTTGTTATATTCTTTTCCATTTAATGGTTTAAAATTTTGTTTTGTTAGGTCAATATATTGCTCGAGATCTCAAAGTTTTCCGGTCAATTTATATTAATTTTGTAAGTATTCTCTTAATAGTATTTTGTGGAACAACAATCTCTACCTACAAGAACTTTTAACACATGTAAAAATCTTTACATAAGTTTTTTATTTAGGAAGTGGCTTTAATAAAAATTACTATTCACATGTATGTTAGAAGAGACTAGCAAAATTGAAAACCAAAAAAAAAAAAAAAAGAGAGAGAGAGACAATAGAAAAACTGAAAAATATAAAAACTAGTTTATATATATATATATATATTACTTGCATTCGTGATTATATTGAGGATAAAAGTTATTAATAGCGAAATAATCTGGTGAAAGATTACAAGAATTTAAGTTAGTTTAAAATGCTTTTTTTTGTCACGCTTCTTAAACGGAAACGTAAGTTTGTGTTGCCCCTATGCCAGAGCAAAAATACCTAAAAACTGAATAACCAAACCGAATCTAATTTAAAAAAGAAGTACCAAATTTAAACTCAAAATCATAAAATATTCGAATAGGTTATAAACTTTTATATCTGAAGAACTGAATCCGAACACGAACTAAATCCAATAACCAAATGAATATCCTAACACGAACTAAATCCAAAAACCGAATGAATATCCGAAATACTCGAAATTCAATTACATACTTAAAAATATTAATTATATTTAAATTTGATATATCCAAATTATCTAGCATTACAATTACAAACCCAAAGATATCAATTATTTTAGATCAAAATAACCAAAATTCCAAAAATAACTGAAATATCCAAAAA
Organism: Cardamine occulta; assembly: GCA_028015245.1. NCBI lineage: Eukaryota > Viridiplantae > Streptophyta > Magnoliopsida > Brassicales > Brassicaceae > Cardamine > Cardamine occulta. The sequence continues at coordinate 10,755,986 of CM051376.1, read as the reverse complement.
AAAAAATAGTTATATTTGAAAAAATTTAACCAAAATTTATTCAAATTTAACAAACTTTTTTAAAAAATTTCTAATATTTCAGATACTCAAATCCGATCCAAATTTGATAGAACTTTCCAAATTCGAACCCGAAATTTTATATGAACGCCCCTGCCTAATTGCGCTTTCAAAATAATTATTTTTTGAACCACGGTTCTGCGTGTTTGAATCCAAAAACTTCAGAATATCCGACAAAGTTTTTATGCAATTTAGGTTTAATAATATAAACAAATTAGTAACTACAGATTACTTTGGGGTGATTATGGATTTATTAGGAGACGTTTTAACGGATAACTTTTTTTGTTTTAGGAGACATTTGAACCGATAACTTAAATCTTCGAAGAAGTTTAATCTGATTTCAAAACGTCTTTTCAGGATTAGGTAAAGATAGAATCCCCAATTAAAGAAGATAAATACTAAAGAAGCCTTTATCGTAATATATAGTATAATATATTAACCATACACGTAAACATTAGAAACTAAGTTTTAATCTAAAGCTATAACTTGTTGTTGCAATTTTGACGAGAAACTCCTAACTGGATTACACCAATGCAAAAGCAATTAGACCAGTCGTGCGAATTGTTTTTTTTTTTTAATTCCTAAATGAACAACAGCTTACCTAATAATAATATATGTACATATATATGAGAAACTAGTAAATATAATTTTTTTTTGTGAACATTACATTAGGAGACACTTTTGTTGAGTAGTCTAAATGAGATAGAAGAGTTTGAAACGATGAAAGCTGAAGCTTTTAAAGCATTTTGACCCATCTCTGGAAAACTAATTTATGCCTTGCTCTGTAGGCCACTTGTGAGTCACAAGTTGACGAAGAAAAATCATGATTTCTCTTTTTATTATTATAATTTGATTAATTGATTCAAATATTGTCTCAGTTAATATTTTTATATACCGTGTGAGTTCCAGGTTTTTGCCTCATAATCTCTCTCAATATCTAGAGCTACCTTTTAATTTATTTTGATTTTAAAAATGTTTATCTGTTCCAAAAGAGGATTAAACCTGTGACACAAGAAAACCAACTCCTTTGTACTATCATTAAGCTACAACCATTTTCATGTCTCCATTAACATTGGCTTGATTTTATGATTTCAGTTAGGATTAGTCAGTCAGTTGCATATCTTTAAGTTTCTTAATTGTCCAACTCTTCCAATTTATTATCGCCCTTGTGTACACAAATGACGATAAACTAGTAGTAATTATTTACCAAAAAAAAACTAGTAGTAATTCACTATAAATATTTCTGTGTATGTGCATTTCTATACAAAATATTAGAAGGAGACAGTCACAGAGATGAAAAGACCTAAAACTTTTTGTATATCTGCTTTGTCTTTATGTCACTGCTCATGCATTTCTCTCTATCCCTAGGCCTTTATTCACACATGTCATAGGCCTAAGCCCAAATTGACTATAACCAGACTAACACGAAATCGGGAGCCCAATTGGTACTTAAAAACCGAAATTCAATGTCACATGTATATAACTATAGTTTACTGAAGTGTCCTCGAACTATATATGTAATTTTTAACATAAATGCTTTTTTTGTGTTTAGTTAGAATGAGGTAAAATATAGTTCTCAAAGTTATGTATTTGAAGTTTGAACTTATTTATGTTAATCTAGGAGTATCACCTTCTTTTATATATACCGTGAATAAGCTAATACTTAATTAGAGAGATTAGCAATATCTTTTGAGATGATTAGCTTGGATTTGTCTCATGACCTTCAACTTTATAAAAGAAGGGTAAAATCTCTCTCACACAAAAAAAAAAAAAAAAAAAAAAAACAAAGAGACGAGAATCTTTCACGTGAGAATGCCAGCTTTTTTTTTTCATATTGAGTCTGCTTCATGCCTAAAGTAGTCTTTTGATATATGATGTACCACAATAATTTTTACTCTTTTAAGTAAAGTACAAAAGAGCCACTGGACAATTCAGATTTCTGTTTTTTTTTTTCTTTCAAATTTCCCCTTAGACTTTGTTTTCTGCTAAAGGTTATATTTACAACCGAAACGCTTTTATTTAAACTTTTATTATTATCCCATAGGATGAGAGCCTTTTATTTAAATTTCAAACTCATAGTTTTCTTTCAAAAAAACGTGGAAACTCGTGAAATAAAATATCTTACCGACAACACCAAAATAAAAGATAAAGGAACAAGACACTGCGTTAGCCTGCATGCCTCGAATAATACAATGTACCTTTTTAAAATTTCCAGTAAAAAAAAAACGTAAATATCGAATACTCTTGAAAATGGGTTCACATGAACCAAAACCCTTTTTAATCGTTACCAACATTTTTTTTTTTTGTCATCATTTTAATCGTTACCAACTTACCGGTCTAATTAACTTTTTAATATCAAAGTGGTATTAACCATTAGAAAATTGAAATAAAAAGAGATTTTAACGGATAGCAAACATAATTTCATACATAGTTTGAACGGCAACATAACCGAACCAGAAACGGTAAAAAGGCAGGAGAGATTGGTACGATATTACGATAATAACCCAAGAACAAAGCTCGAACAAGAAGACTAAGAGCAACACATTAGTGACAGAAGATGACTTTGAGCTCTCTAGGAGAAGAACAGTCATGCATAAGCGAAGGACTATCATGAGCAAAAGTAAAAGTCGAAGGACACGCATGTTTAAAGAACAACGAATGACTCGAAGCTCTACAAGTATGAGGACTATTGTAATGATTCCGACAACAAAGCTCGTCTGTATGGAAAGCTTCACACCCACTCTTACAACCCACCACATGTCCACCGTGTCCGTGGACCTGAAGATGAGCAGGACACGTTTTCAAAAGGTCTTCACGACAACCAACGACGGGACAAACACCATGGCCTTCATGAGGAGTCACAGTCATCGGAACGTTGAAGCCATCAACGAGAGAAACGCCGTAAGAGGAGAAGTCATTGTGACCACCGTGGTGAAGATCGAATTGAGCGAGAGAAGCTGGTGTAGCACCGCCGAGACCGTTACATTCCAGGCGGTTTCCACAGTCTCCGGTGACGCAGGTGAATTTACCGTTGTAGTGGAAGCAGCCGGTTCGGGCCCATATGCGACCGGACCAGTGAGTTGTTGGGGGGAAGAAGGAGCGGTGAGTGAAGGTTGGGAGAGCGAAGCCACCTTTCTCGAGGACTGGGTGGCCGGCGTTGGGTTGAATGGCTGGCCAGACGGTGAAAGGACAGTTGTTGACGACGGTGAGGAAGAGACGGCCGGTGTCTACGGCGGCGGCGGAGGAGATGAGGAGGAGGAGGAGGAAGGAGGCAGCGAGAGGAAGAGAGGTTTTAGTCATTTTGCTTTTGATACTGTTTTGTATGAAAGATGTGACAATGCGACGTGTGTGTATATATAAGCTGTATAGTTTTGATATGCATGAATTTGTGGAGTTGGAATGATGAAAATACCCTTTGAATGTTGGGGTAGTTAGGCAATGATTTTAGCATGTGGGTTTAAGGAGATGAAGGGCTTTAAGGTCAGTTTAAAAGAGATGAATATTGGATTCTATGAGTCAAATAAAGCTTGAAAGCTCTATAGAGAATAAAATGATGGCACTCGGTTTTGTGACTAACGAAAGCTTTGTTTCCTTCTTAAGATAATTTAAAAGTAAGTTTTTTTTTTGGTAAATAGCACTATTTTGGATGTTTGGCTATAATTATTTTCAAAAAATATTAGATAAAATATATTATGTTTTAGCTGTTTCCAACAGTTTTGCATTTTATAGGATAGAAAGCAACTTGACACCATTATTTTATAGTATGCAAATATATTTATCATAAACGTTTCTAACTTCTCATATATCATGTTAACAAGTTTTTTTGTTGTGATAAATATCACGTTGACAAGTTATTATGGTAATCTTAATTGTAAACGTATAAATAAATATTCCACTGTTTTTAAGCAAATACTAGAGGAGGAAACTAGTCATCTACAAAATGTTTTTTTTTTGTCTATAATGATTCCATTCCATATAGAAAAAAAATATAGCTATGCATACTATAGACATTACATTACATATGTTCTTAAACAAGAGGAGGAACAAAACCACTAATTCTGAACTCGTTAACTAACCTGACATACTAGGGATTGAAATTATACAAAGCCCAAATAATTTTAAGATAGATAATGGAAGTATATAATCCAATTTGTTAATATAAAAACTATAAAACTCGTTCGTTGGAGACCAAAACAAAAAAACTATAAAATATTGAAAATTCTGTGGAACGGGGAATATAGATGAACCGATTGATTCCGGTTCAATTATTCTTCATGCTTTGTGACTCATGGCTGTAACAAGATGACAAGTTTCTCTAAAGATAGTGTAATAAGGCTAGACTGACAAGTTTTATTCGTTCAGATTAGTAATAGGGTTCTTTGACAAACACATCAAAATGACACAACGACAAAATAAGAGGTGTTTGTTTGCTTGTGTAACTTCGAGAATTTGAAAATCGTGCAAAGGGATCCCTTTCTTGGGCCTCGTTAGCCCAATCCAAAACTTTATATTTTATATTTCTCTAATTTACCAAAAACCATATCCAATCCAAAGCGGTAATTTTTTTTTTTTTTTTTTTTTGGTCAGCAAATAATTGTTGTTCATTCATGAGGAATTGTTTGTTGCAACTTACAATAGTTAATTAGTTACGCACAACCAGAGATTTACCATGTCCTGTCGATTGTTTTGGCTAAGTTGTGTATAAATTTCTTTTAATATTATATTATACTATAAGTCTATAAACTAATTAAGCATATTAGAGAAGTTTATGAAAGCACATTTGACTCATTGGTTAAAGTTTAAATGTTTCTAGACCAAATTTGGGGTTAAAAAATGCAAAAATTTTCAGAAATTTCAAAATGCTGTAGATAGAATCATTCGTCATGGTTAGATATCTCTAATGATAATGATATAATAGATGAAAAAAAAAAAAAGAAGAAGCATCTATCAAAATTTGAAGTGGACATTTTGATAGTCATTCCTTTTTTTTTGGCATAATACAAAACACACATTTACGTTAATACATTTAGAATAAGGGGAATCACATAATCAATTTACTTTGATTATCTACTGCATTTAACTTTAGACTGACCTTTTAGTGCCCTAATTTACGATATTGCCGGACTTGGTGTATCCAAATGTATCAAAGATCAAACTAAAGAACAAGATTCAAATCTCTCTTTTCTCTTCCTTGCAATTTTTGTTTGTTTTGGGTACTATACAGTACGTTTCCGCTTAGATCTTTTGCTTCTTCGTTGGACAACATCAGGAATCGGCTTGCTTGTTGTGCTCGAAGCTAACGCTCCTTCACGAGCCTCTTCTTCCTCATCATCCGAACCTTCTTCTTCAGTTTCAGACTGAGATTCAACCAATTCAACAGTATCTTTTGCAACCGCTTTATTCTTCTTGTTCCGCTTCTCTTGCTCTTTTAATTGTCTAAATCTGTTGTAATCCAATATACATTTATAGAAAAATTAACAAACTTGTAAGAAAAAACGCTTAATATCCACTAGAAAGGGGATTTCACTAACCTTTCGCCAGCATCGTCAGGCTGAGCAATAGATCTCTTTGCCCGTCCTGCACTTATTATTTTGTTTGCGTTTTCATCCATAGCGGGCGTTGCACCACCTAGTTTACGCAGCCATACTTGTTGGGCGGTGCTAAGTACATTATTTGTGAACCTAAAACAATTGGGATAGTTTACCATAAGCAACAGCTTAATAACAAGGGATAAAAGAAGATTCGATCCTACCAATATACACTTATACAATCATATTGTTGTCACATAATATAGTCACACCAGATGGTTTCTTAATCCAACAACAAGCATGAATACGATGATTTGAAGAAAGTTTCAAGGTGAGGGGAACATACCAGTAGATAGATAATCCTGATGGGACAGACAGCGCAAAATATCCGATCATGAGCGGAAGAAACTTGAAAACAAGAAGCGTATTCTTCTGCGCAGGATCATCTGTCTGACAAAAGAAATGAAATCCGGCTTAGAAAATCAAATTAAAGTGTTTTTAGTTTTAGGAAAAACAAGAGAAGCTTGTGTCTCACTTGAGGAGGCTTCATAATCTCCATCGACACATACTGGGAGGCAATAAGGAGAACAGGTAAAACAAGATACGCGATAGTGTCAGACCAGCCTAATGGCGGATGCCCATCCTGCACCACCGAAAGATATAAGACATCACAAGGATAAAAGGCTCATTGCACCAAATATATAAGATTTTTAGAAAAAATATTCACATATGAAAATGTATTCATGAAGGTTATGGTGAAAAGTTAGAGGCGGCTTTGTTTCTCTCATTACCACAAACGGAAAAAGCCAGGATATGCCGGATCCACTCTGCCGAGCAGCTATAGTTGTTGGTCCACCCAGAGAAGGAATCCAAAAGAAACCTTCAGTAAAAAGCCCCTGCAAGAACAAAGTTTTAAACACGATTAGAATATAACAAAAAGTATACTAAACCTTACGGTTAAAAGAGACATTAAGGTATATCATATACCTCGTTGGCAACATTAGAGAGAGCTTGGTATAAACCAATCCAAACAGGTATAGTAGCTAAAGTTGGTAAGCAACCTAACATCAAAAATAACAAGAAATTTACATGTATCAGCACAAATTGAGTAAGAAAAAAATTGGCATATACCAAAATCATAACTTCAAGAAAAAGTACCTGCTAATGGATTTACACCAGCTTGTTTATACAAACGCGACGTCTCTAGTTGTATCCTCTCCTAAAAATCGAAAAAACAGAACAAACAAGTCAGATTCAATCATTCATAGTAACTCAAATTCTCGCCTAACAAAAAAAAAAAACTCACCTGATTCCCAGCGTAACGTTGTTGAATAGCTTTAATCTTCGGTTGAAGATTTTGCATCGCAAGTGTTGATTCAACCTACACAAAGTGAACATATCCTAAGTGTTATTATGATCACATACTCTTAATCTATTGAAAAATGCTCTCAAATCCAACCTACACAACTATAAGTTGAGTTTTAAACTCTAATGTGGTATCAGAGGACCAAATTCTCTCATTTTTTCGATTGATCATCATCTTTTAGATCCAATCTCGATTTCTTCGGACTTTCTCTCAGAGAAATCTCTCAAATTCCTCATTCAACATGCCAAATTGGAGAACATATTCAAACTTCAACTAGCAAAATTGAGTGAAAGCGACAAGAAGAGTTGAAAATTCAACAAACCTGTTGCTTAGTCAAAGGATACGTCGCAGCTTTGACGATAATCGTAAGCAAGATAATCGCAAATCCATAAGCGTAAGGAACATGAACTGCTGAGAGCACATCTTTCAAAATCTACAAAATCCAAATAGAGAAAGAAACTTAAGCATATAATTCCAGATAACATTTGCTAATAGAGAATCGGAATTAGCTGCTTTAAAACTGACCTTAAGCACTAATTCCATACCATCGGAGATAAAACCGAACCAACCACCACTCTTCTGCACGGCGGAGGAATCAGTCGAAGTGATGGCGGAATCAGCACCAACGACGGCGCCGTCAGCTATTGTATAGAGAAGGGATTCAGCTCTGGTGAGAATTGCTCCGATGTCTACTGATGAATCTAAGGCATGGAAAGGAGGAATCTCGTTTAAGCTGAATCGTACGGTGGAAGTAGTGAATAGCTTATTACTCCGGTATGGTAGAAATTGAACGCTTCCTCCTCCAACGTGGCGGGAAGATGAAAACGACGACGGTTTAATCAACGGTGAACCGAAGAATGAAGAAGGAGACGAGACTAGAATTCTCGCCATTGGAGAGGTCTCCAGAGAGTGGATGAGAGAAGAAGATAGAGATTTTTTTTATTTTTTATTTTTATTTTATGAATTATCCTTTTTTGAAAATAAATTGGAACAGAAAAAAAAGGAGACGAAGCTGGTGATCGCGCGTGGTGGAGATTACATCCAATTATAGGAGTACACGTGGCTCTGTATCCAACGTGGAATATATCGGTGAGGTTTGTAGTTTGGGCTTGCTAGGCCCATTTTGGGTAGAGGTTTTTTTTTTTTTTGGGCATACTTAACTTAACAGGCCTATTTCGAAATAACTTAATCTAACCTGTGTTTTTTTCTATTTTTTTTAATCTTTGAAGCGGCGTGATTGTGTTTGGTTTTGTGCTTTGTTTTCTTTCTCGTTCCTACAATCTTTTTTACTCGTATTAGTTCTAATTTTTCGACGCCAACAGTTTGTTTTTTTTGATAAATTCTTCGGCGCCAACCGTTCTAATGAAAAAAGTTTATAATTGGTTTTAAAGTTCTAGTTTTAGTGCTTTGCCTCTTATTGTTTTTAGTTTGTTTCTCTTAATTTGAAACCACACAGACACAATCCACAAAAATCAGCCAAATTAAATTAACGATGAGAATGATCAAAGAGATAAGAGTAAAATATATGAGAAAATCTATACATACACTGATCTAAAGAAAAGAGGGAGAGCATGAGCATGCATATGAGAGTTGTCTGTGAATTCATGGTTTTTCTGTCTTAAACGATCTTGTGATGCTTTCACTTCTCTTATTTTATCTATAAGTCTTAATTATTTCAAGAGAGTAAGTGATTCTTATATTTTCATTATTATGTATATATATACAGAGTAAGTGATTCTTATCTTTCTAGTTATGTATTAGACTGGTAAGATATACTAGTATATAATTATTAATTATCATTTTACTTTACCCAAGAAGTTTATAGATGTTTTGTTTTCTATAAATTATTTAGAAAATACTACACCACGAAAATAGAAGAATTCCAAAAACATCACAAAACTAAATAATCTTTCTTTAACATCATTTTGGATGAACCCCATATTATACTTTTTTTTTGTTTGCTGGGGTATATATATATTAAAAGTGTTTTTGCCGTCTTTTTTTAAAATCAAAACTCAAATATTATATTTTGATAATTCCCCCATTATTATATAATAGTTATAGATTGTTGTAAACAACAGAAATGAATTTTTTTTATTACTTGTGCTATGAAATTCAGAAAAACTCCAGAGATATTGTAAGATGGACTTTGCTATTTGGAGATCAATTGAGATCACGAAAATCACATTTTTATTGATTTCTTCTAAAGTAAAAGGTTTGGTAAATATGTGTAGAAAATAGAAATCAAATTTGGTTAATTAGACAATATTTTGAGATTAAATATATATATATATATACATATATATACATATATATATATATATATTAATTTGTTTCCATTGTGGTTTCATAACCTCTGTAGATATTTCAATATTTAAGTTTATCCTCCATTATCTCAGCCAATATTTTAAGCTCTATAATATCTTAACATAAAGAAAAATATTAACAACATTTTAACTTTCTAAAATAATTTTCAACAATTTCTTAGCTTTAACTTCATCTACGCTTAAAAAAAAAGCAAGCCAAGCCAACATATTGTTATTTTCTATACAATAATTAATCTACAAAATAATTTCTGCATCTTGTAGTTTTTTTTTTTTTTTTTTTTTTTTTTAGTGTAGATCAAGTTAAAGCTACGAAATTATTGAAAAGTTAAAATGTTGTAAACAACATTCATAAGTTCATAACATAACATATGCCAGCATCTAACGGCATAACTCGAAGCTAAACTATACATCTGTCAATGTAGTTGAATGCCTCAGCAACGAAAGGACAATCTGTGAACACATTTTTTTGGGCTTTAATATATATATAATATCTTGCATTTATGCTCATATATATTTTTGGTCATCAACTTAGAACTAATGCGTCTAATGGAAGGAGACCAAACCGGACCAATAAACATAGGCAATCCAGGCGAATTTACGATGGTTGAACTCGCTGAGACGGTTAAAGAGGTTAGCATTCTTTATCAAGAAAAAACTTAGAACTTATACATAATAGCTTTTTTTTTTGTCAACAACTAGCAACAATGGTGTTTCAGTTTTGTGTTTTAAACTGAAAGCTGATCATATTGCCCAGTTTTTTTAGAATCTAACGAGTGCCAGATCTCTAAAATTTGCAACATATGAAGGAAACTTTGGGGTTATTAGTTAGAGATCCAAAGGAATGGATTATGATAAGATATGGGGTTTAAAGAGTAGTTCTAGAAATTCATGGGCAAATGTGAAAGGGATTAAAAAAACATAGGACTCAAATCCGTGTCGTTCCCAAGTAACAACATCGTAACGTTGGTCGAATATGCGTATACACCATGAATAACAAAGAAATCGAAGAATCTATATATAAGGGCTCCAAAAAAATTTTCTTCTACTGTTTTAGGGCTTAAATTAGAACAAGCTATAGCAATGAGTCAAAAGCTGCTAGGGTTAGGTTTTTGGGAGTGAGGGGCGCAGCCTTGCGGTAGGGCACAATAGATTTTAAAAGATTTTATTTTTCTATTAGGATTGTGTTGGGTTTTGAATTTTATATAAAAGAGTCTAAGAATGTGTAATTGAATCATCAGATTAATAAGTAAAAACTAAGACAAAAGAGTATTCGTTTCATAAAATCTCTCGTTCTTATTTTCTTAAAGGTAAATTATGAGAAGGAGAGAACTTTGAAGCCTTTATTTGTAGATTCTAAGACTCTTTGTTATTCATTTTGTACAAGCAGATTCAACCCATGCTAGTCAACGTTAAGACGTCGTTGGTTGAGAACCACATGGATTTAAGTCCTATGTTTTTAATCTATTTCACATTTACCAATGAATTCCTAGAACTGCTCTCCAAAACCCATATCTCCTCATAATACATAAGAACTAGTAATGAAAAACACAATTTTAATACCGTAGATTGATCGGAATTGGAAATGAAGTAAAGTCGAGATGAAGATCACTTTCTTTAATTTTTTAACGCCCGTAATTTGATGGTTTAATACGTTCAAAAATCTTAGGATAATACTATTTTGGTTTCTCTTGTCTCACACCACTCAAAATTAAGAGATTACGAATACAAATATTATGTTGTACTCTCAGCCACAAAAAAGAAGAAGAGAGAATAGGGATTTGTTGAATTACTTTGTGAGGAGAGTGCACTTGTTATATATTCGAAGCACTCAACGGTCATGCCATAAAAAAAAAAGGATACGTGAGTTATGAGAATTGATCTCAATCTTAAATGTCAAGAAACGTAATCAACCTTAATTGTCTTGATTTAATGTGGTTGTTACAAAACTTACTTAAAAGATAAGTTGTTGACTTAATCAACAATATAATTTCAAATAGATTTGGGCAAATGGACTAATATTTTGGATGGTAAACCCATTAATCAAATCACAAATCTCACATCCCATATCCAACACGGCTCGACATGGCTCAATACAACTAGGTTCGGCACACATGTCGGTTGGATATTTCCTCTAACTTCATTTGACTTTTAGTCAAAAGCTAAAAGTTTTATAAGTTAGTTCTTTTAAACTTTCATTTCTCATTCAAACGAAGTTTGATTTTTATGTTGTAATACATCACTATATAATGATCACGGCGACGATTCCATCGTAACCAAAATCCGGTCATTCCGATGAACATACTCACCAAACAAAATCCATTAAAAATAGCTGAAGACACTTTGTCAAAAAAAATTCCACGACTATGTATGTGAAAAACAGAGCCGTGCCTCTCCTTTGGTCCAAGAAACATTGGCCTACAGCCTCAAATTTTTTTAAAAAATTTGTTAAGAGGCCTTCTAGTATAAGTTAGGCTTATTTTAGACATATTTGAATTAATATAAAAATTGAAAAACTAAAACTTAGAAAAAAGGAAACAAACGAAAAAAAAAAAAAACAAAACCAATCAAAGAATTAGAACAATTAGGGCAAATGGTGCTTTGACTATCTTTTCTATTGTCGTTCCTTCTCTATATTTTCTTTGGTGAATTTACCAAATATTACGATTTACGAATTTACGATCAGTTCAAGAGAGTAAGAAGCTATTTGTTTATATTCAATTTTTTTGTTGTTACTTAGTTCTTAATCATTCTTATTGCAGTCTGTCTCTAATTGTATATAATTATGTTTTGATTTCATAGATGCCTCCAAGGATTCAACCTTCCGGAGGAGAGAAGAACAAGAGGAAAAGAAGAGAAGAAGAGTCAACAAAATCTCAAGTTAATGCTATACACAGGTATTTCAAAAAACCTGGAATTTGTGATGAACCTGTGAGAAATAATGATGAACAAGTTGTTATTGAGGATGATGGAATGGATGAAAATATCGCTGAATGTCAAAGAGAAGAAGCAATTCTTGAACCAAAGAATGTTAATGCAGTGAATGATGAGGATATGAATGAAAAAGATGATGGGAATGAGAAGGAATTTGAGAAAAGCAGTGATCACATAGAGCATTGTGGATTTTCTGATATGTATGATCCTGCTAATTGGGAAAACATAGGAAAATGATGGAATGAATGGAGAGATTTTATGGTTGTGCAAGGTCCTGTAAAAAGACTGCCAATTGATTATAATTTTCCAAAAGATGGTGTTAAGAGACATTTCTCACATGTGTATTATACAAGACAGAAACAAGATTGTCGATGGCTAGTATATTCGAAAGCGGCAAACAAGATCTTTTGTTTTTGCTGTAAATTGTTCAACCAAAGTGACAAAAGTCAATTGGCATCCACAGGGTTAAGTGATTGGAAAAATATTTTGAAAAGGCTTAGAGAGCATGAATCTAACCGTGATCATATTGTGTGCATGAAGAAGTGGGTGGAATTAGAACTCAGATTGCAGAGAAATCAGACTATTGATAAGTATGCTCAGGATGAAATCAATAAGGAGAGAGTTCATTGGAGGCAGGTGTTGCTTAGGATAATTTCTGTGGTAAAAACTCTTGCTAAACAAAATTTAGCGTTTCGTGGAAGTAATGGGAATATTGGTGAAGAAGGTTGTGGAATTTTTTTAAGTTTAATCGAGATGATTACTGATTTTGATCTAGTTATGATAGAACATCTAAGAAGATACAAAGAAGGTGAATCTCGTTCTCATTATCTCAGCAACAAGATTCAGAATGAGTTGATAGCTCTGTTAGCTAATGAGGTAAAGAGGATGATTGTTGCGAAAATTGAAAGCGCAAAATTTTTCTCTGTCATTCTTGATTGCACTCCAGATATCAGCCATCATGAACAAATGACTGTTATCATTCGCTGTGTAGATGTTTCAACAACTTCAACTAAGGTCGAAGAATTTTTCTTGACATTCTTGAAAGTTGATGATACATCTGGAGAAGGACTTTTCCGTGAACTTCAAAATGTGTTGGCTGCTTTTAATTTGAAAATAGATGATGTGAGGAGACACGGTTATGATAATGGTGCTAACATGAAGGGAAAACATAAAGGAGTACAAAGAAGATTTCTGGAAGTGAATCCAAGGGCGTTTTATACACCATGTAGTTGTCACAGTCTTAATCTTGCACTTTGTGATATGGCAACCACTTCTTCAAAGGCAATCTCGTTTTTTGGGATCATTCAGCGTACTTATCGCTTTTTTTCATCTTCAACTAAGCGATGGAAAATATGTTAAGATCATGTGGGTGGTCTGACACTAAAGGCTTTGTCAAACACTCGTTGTGAGAGTCATAGGGAGAGGGTGAAGGCAATAAGATTCCAGGCACCTAAAATCATGAACGCTTTGATTCACATTGCTGAAAATAGTGATGACCCGCAAGAGAAGCGGTGCTGAATATCTTGCAATAAGTGAAACACATGGAATCGGAAGTTTTGAGTTCTTGGTTTCTATGGTTATTTGGTATAATCTCCTCTCCGCGGTTAACATTGTTAGTAAGAGTTTGCAGTCTGAAGACATGGACATTGATGTAGCTATTTCTCAATTGAAAGGATTGGTTTCGTATTTCCAGAAGTACAGAGATTCGGGATTTGAGAAAGCAAAATTAGAAGCTAAGGAAATAGCAGAATCTATGGAAATTGAGCCTGTATTTCCCCAACAAGAAAAGCGGGTCATTAATAGAAAAAAACATTATGGTGAAGAATCATAAAACATTGAAAGAAGTGTGATATTATCACCAGAGGAGAGCTTTAGAGTTAACTACTTCATCCAAATCATGGATCAAGCTTTATCCTCACTTAAGACGAGATTTGAACAGTTAGAGAAGTATGAACACATATTTGGCTTTTTGTTCAATTTGAAGAAGCTGCAGTCTGCGAGTGATGAAAGTTTGATGGCATCTTGCACCAACCTTGAAAATTCTCTAAGCCACGGAGAACATTCAGATGTTAGTGGGAATGATCTCTTTTCTGAACTTCAGCTTTTAAGAGAATCTTTATCGAAAGAAGTTACAAGGCCTATTGAAGTGTTAAACTTTTTGAAGAAAGTTCAGGATTTTTATCCTCACTCATGGATCGCTTATCGGATATTATTGACGATTCCAGTCTCAGTTGCATCTGCTGAAAGGAGTTTTTCAAAGTTAAAGTTGATCAAATCTTACCTTCGATCAAGTATGTCATAAGAAAGATTGAGTGGTTTGGCTACTTTATCTATCGAAAGAGGTTTGGTTAGAGAAGTTGACTTTAAAAAGTTGATCAATGATTTTGTGAGAAAGAAAGGAAGAAGAATTACCTTTTAAACTATCTTTGTGTTTGCTTCTTTAGTTTTTTTAATGTCACACAACAAGATTTATGTGTGACACTTTTTTTCTTGTTGGTTTTATTATTATATACATTTTTATTTAATATGAATTGGAAACTTTTTTTTTACTATCGCCTACGGTAACATTTCACCTTGACACGGCTCTGGTGAAAAGCATTCCAAATATATAATAATATGGGGAAAGACCAAGTCTCCCAACAACTAACATATCTCGAAGCTAAATTATATATATGTGTCAATATAGTTGAACGCCTCAGCACCAAAAGAACAGTCTGTGAACGTATCCTTTGGGCTTTATATATATAATATCATCAACCTAGAACTTATACATAATAGCTGATCTTTGGTCAGAAGACTCAAAACAACCAACTATAGGGTCTTGTCTTCACCAATGCACCAAGTCCTGATCGGATGGATTGATGTACTTATTTGATTTGATAAATGGAAGTTTGAAGCAATAATATATTATGTAAAATAATAGTATTGTTGATTCAGATTTCAACATTGTGCGCTGCCAAACAAAAAAGATTTCAGCATTGTGCCTGGATTTAATGTTTTGTGCCTTCATAGCCCAACTTTAGAAGATGTATTGTTTT
This sequence comes from Cardamine occulta, assembly GCA_028015245.1. NCBI lineage: Eukaryota > Viridiplantae > Streptophyta > Magnoliopsida > Brassicales > Brassicaceae > Cardamine > Cardamine occulta. The sequence goes on along the minus strand of CM051376.1, from coordinate 10,740,739 downwards.
CTATTTTTTTTTAATTTATAAACTAGAATTATAATTTCGTAGGTAAGTTTTCGTTACAACAAAAATAAAAGAAAATTAAGATAGATGAAATGGTATGTCCTTTATTCGTCACAATTTAATTAGTGAACTAAAGATATATGTGTATAATATGTATAATATTTTGCTACCTAATTGCAACGAAATTAATATCTTAATTTAATTTCATCTTAAAATAATCATAAAGTTTTGGTAAAAATCTTATCTCGAATACTTTGTAAATGTATGGCAAATGGGTAAAGCTTTTCCACAAAAATATTGTTGTGAAGAAAAAGCTGCATGCTCCCTTTCAATTAGTTGACATCGAATCTGATTCTCTCACCACCACCCTTCTTACTTTTATTTCTTGTCAGCTTCCACGTTTTATTTTATGTACGTAACTATATATTAAAAAAAAAACTATGAGCTAATTTGAAACATTTACTTCCTAATGAGATAAGCCATAATATAGTTTGTGAAATATTAAGTGATTGCAAATGCACGGTGATGTTAATGTAAAACTTAAAGATAGGATTGAGCAAAATTACAGTTATATTCCTTTCGATTTGTTATATGTATTGGCCTGATCTAAAAAATTGAAATATTCATAATCCTAAAAATTAAGTAAAACAAATTAAAATCAAAATCTGTTAAAAACAAAAAATAATCACAAATACTAATAAGTAGAGAAGGATTCCTGTTCCAACGGGATATAAGTGTATATATGCATGTGTATATATATGTAAATTGTATAGTTATTATATCTACAATTAAATTTTACGAATTTTTATTCATCAAATTAATTATTAAAGTATTAAAATTTTACAAATTAAAATTTTATGAATATTTCAATTCTTTGCATTTTGATTATTTTATGAATATGGTTGCGACACATAGAAATTTGTAGCTAGAATCATTCTCTGATCGACATATCAACGCGACATGAATATTGTTACTAAATAAAATTGATTCGAAAAAATTATTCTCAACTAAAATAGATAATTCATAAAGGATATATAGAAAAAATAACAAAAAAATACATTATGTATGTACGGAATTCAGACTATACATTATGTTATGAATGGTACAAATTATAACCACATAAAAGCGTCGTCTAAGTTTTGAGTTCTTAAAAAGTAATTATGAAATTTTGTTTGGACAGATGAAGCTAATGACTGATAATTCTTTTAAAATTAAAATGGAAAGCGATATGATATAGAACGTACGTAGTCATATGGAATTCGTAATCGAAACTTCCACTATTGCTCTAGAGAATGTTTGGACGAAACAGAAGCTCCTAAAGCAATAAACTGCGTTAACGTTCATAATTGAAGCATTGACTTAATTAGGACAAAACAAAACACAAAACAATTCAATGGATTTCTCATTGCTGCGCTAGCTAAATCGTTAAGCCAAAAAAACGATATACTTTTATTTTTTATTTTTTATATACTTGCGGATAAAAAGGTTCAAACTAAGAGATGATGTTTCATCCAAAATTTTAAAAATTCTGTTTTTAAGACATTTGTATGCATTAATCCAAGTATAATTGGAAGAAAAAAGAAGAAGGAAAAAACAAAATAAAGAAGGATAAGAGCATATAAGAGGTGAGTGGACTTTGAAAAGAAAAGGTTAGCTGATGACTTCATGCAGCAACGTTAAGATTATTTGTTTTTAGAGTAATAATGCAGCAAATAGGCCATTTTCGGCAGTCTCTTTCTGAAAAAGATATTTAGCATTTATATACGAAACGACTGATGATTAATTAAAGAGATGAGAAGAAAATCAATAGGGAAAAGAAAAAAGAGAGGATGAAATGTAGAGACAAATTGCAAGATCTCTCTTTTCTTTAAAAATAAAAACAAAGTTGAGCCATAAAATAGAAGTTGTAAATGACATGTTTCATCTTTTGCATTCTTCTTTTTCCCTTTCTTTCCGTCTTTTGACACTGAGTAAATTCAGTCATTCTTGTTAAAGTAAATATTGTTTTTGCATATTGAAAAAAAAAACGAGATTAGTATTGTAGTTTGAATGGTGACGTCGAACATTTTCTATTTTACTTGCGTTTAGCAGAAGCATACCGTGTTTTTTTGGGTCATTAATAATGCATATATACAGTGTTTATATTAAGAAAAAATACTAAGGTCTTGAATATGAATGGTTTTTAAAGTAGTTTTTGGTTTTAGATTTTTCAAAAATTTAATTTATTGTTATTCATGATTTTAGAAGTGGATTCCCTACAAATTAGGAATGTTGATTTTGATGGTTTTTCCACATTTGTGAAAAGAAGCTGGAATCTCACTTATGAGAGTTTTTATGAGATTTTGAAAAACTAAAATCTACATAAAATCAAAAACAAAACAAAAATCAAAAACCAAAATCCAAAATCCAAAAACAACTTAAAAACTATCAAACATTCATGGCCTAAATTTAAAGACACTTTTTAATCAATTTGTTTTTGAAGATTGGAATTGAATATTTCTTTCAGATTGTTTTTTCTAAGCGGCCAAAAGCAGTTTATGAAGAAATTTTCTGTCCCACATATATGGGTTGTTTATCTTCTCAAATTTTTAAAAAATATAAATTTAAAAAGTTTTTTTTATCAAGCAAACAATTATATTCCAAATACTTTTTTATATTGTTTTTTGTTTATCTTTATAATTTGTTTCATTGTTACATTAAAAGAGTATATACTTAAGAAAAAATGATTAATGTAATAAAAACAACGATACATTCGATCTATAGATAAAACCATCGCCATGAAAAAAATAAAAGCATGTGTAGATTGATATCTAATAAAGAAGGACGAGAACGACGACAGATCAGGAATAAGACTACTCTTGCGGTCTTGCCTGGTTGCCCCACAAAGATACTCTAATTAACTTTCATGATTACGGATCTATATGATAATGAACGCTATTAAGGAAAGTTAACATATACTTAATCAACTACGAAATGATAATTATGAAAATTAACCAAAAGTTAGTAGTTTAACAATGGTCTATATTTCCGTGGCGTTTTACTGGCATAGACTAATATGAGGTATTTTACTGGCATAATTCACAAATAAGTAAACTTTTTTTTTTGTAACTACAAGATAAAAATAGCATACACACACATATAAATATGTATATATATATTGTGACTTTTTTTTCTATGTAGAGGCTGATGCCATTGTATTTGGGGATTATTTGGTAGATAACTAAATGCAAAGATAAAATTGGCGAAAAATAAGATAAATACGATGGGAATTTTGTAAATAAATGCTGCATTTTATCTAGCGTGCTTCAAAAACATAATCTTATATGAAAGTTTTTTAAGATAATAGAACATGAATTTGTAAAAAAAGGAACAAAAACATGCACGATAGATAAACCACCATATTTATAAAAATGATATCCGTCGGTTTTACCATATGGTACGTTATTTAGTGGTGTTACTCTTGCATTTAAACAAAAACACTTCTTCCTTTATTTTTAGCTAAAAACCTTCTATCGTAATTTTGCAAATTACAAATTCTGATCGTTACAAAAGTATAAGTATGAACCTATGATTTAAAAAAATTGTGTGACTCTTTAATAGTTTTATTAGAGGCTGGTTGAAAAATTCATATATTCCCCTTCTTTCTATTACTTAATCAAGGATATACTGTAGGTGCCTATGTAAAACCCTGGTTCAATTTTTCAGTTTCTAACTAATATTTAAAGAAGAGAGAATCGAACAAGAATATAGTGACCCCAGAGCCGATATATATAATTCTATTTTTCTTCATTTCATTATAGAAAAGTTCCCAACAAAAGTTCCAAACAGAAGCATGATGATCTGCTTTACATATTGGGCTCAGCAATTTAGTCAATAGAAGTTAATTATACGTACGCAAATTATTTGATACTACGCTCAAGCACATGTACACATAAATAAAAATATCACAGACCAACAGTATCATAAACCTCCATTATATGTCCATTCAAAAAATTGAATTTAAATTTATTATTAATGTACGACAGAACTCTAAACAAAAAGGAGAAAAAAAAACACATTTACTACATTTTTTCAGTTGACATATTGAATTACCCCCATTAGTTCACTACAAATTCTGCATTTTTCTTCTTTTTGGAACGGTAAATTTGTTTTAGCAATACATATCTAAGTCTCCTTAGCATTTCACAATTTCAGTGTAACCAGACTCCACATAAAATGTTGAACTATGAAACAGTAGACTATATATTTAATGACTAAATAGACCAAAAAGAGGATTTGCATTTTTGAAAAATATTAAAATTATTTGACTAGAGAACTTCTCGGAAATTCCTCTTAGCACTAAACCAATTTATCTGGAATTTTCCCCCAAACTTGTTTTTTACTTTGCAGTTAAGATAAGATGAAGTTGAAATCCTTATAGTATTTTGTAATATTTCATCACTTAAAATACTACAAAGATAGGTCTTTTTGGTTGTCTCTAGAATATCTTTTATTATTTATGCTAACTTATATGCCCCTCTTGTTCTCTTCATACTTAGAACTTCTAAATCATATATATGGAAGTATAAAAATACACACACATATATATAGTTATATATTATTCGACAGAGGGAACCTTATAGGCGAAGAAACGTCCCCCCACTGAAACCCTAAAAAGGGAATCATAAAAAATAATATATTTGGTATAATATACACATATACGCATATATACATAATGCATGAAAGTGGGAATTATATATAAAAAGAAAAAAACCATAAGTACATGACCCATGTTTTAAAAAAGCATTATGTTTTTGCTTTATCTTTGTGCTCTTTCTCTATCATCCTCTTCTCTCTAAACCTCTGTCTTCTCTCTTTCCCTTTTGGTTCTGTCTTCTGTGCTCTCCTCACATCTCTCTTAGTCTTTGGTTCCCCTCTTTCGTTTTTATTTCGATTCTCCCACCATTTTTGTTCTTTTGAGTTTTAAAGATCCATCAAACTTTATTAAAGAAAGAAGAACAAAGAGATAAAAGGGAAGAAGAACAATGGTTTATTCATCCGTCTCAAGCTTTTTAGATCCACCAATTAATTGGCCACAGGTTCTTTGATCTTCCATTACCTAATCCTTTCTTACTTTACTCTCTTTTTGTGTGGTTTCTACCTCTCTTAAATTCTCCATTGATTGCTTTGATTCTTATATTAATAATTTTGATTCATTTTTCTAAAAGATATATTCCTATTCTCATCTTCGTTCATCTTTACTCTCTTCTTTTTTCAAAGTTCAAAACATATAATGGTATTTCTTGCTTTATAATCTCACCTATATATATAGACCAAACACATACTATAGGTTTCTTGTAACAAACAAAAAAAAGAAAATAGTAACAAACCACCCAACGATTAAATTTATATTAAGTTTCTAGTTCTTTCTTCTTGTATTGTGTAATTGAATTCCTTTTTGTTTGTTTAATGTTTGCAGTCTGCGAATTCGAATAATCATCCTCACCATCTTCAGATTCAAGAAAGTGGAAGTTTAGTTAATGGCCACCACCAAGTACCCTCTCACCATTTCCCACAAAATCCTAACCCTAACCATCACCATGTTGACAACGCAGCCGCCGCCACTGTTGATCCGTCCAGTCTCAATGGCTCAGCAGCTGAGAGAGCGAGGCTAGCTAAGAACACTCAGCCGCCTGAGGGAGCCCTAAAGTGCCCTCGATGTGACTCAGCCAATACCAAGTTCTGTTACTATAACAACTACAACCTCACGCAGCCACGTCACTTCTGCAAGGCTTGCCGCCGCTACTGGACACGTGGTGGCGCCTTGAGGAACGTCCCTGTCGGTGGTGGCTGCCGGAGGAACAAGAAGGGTAAATCCGGAAATTCAAAGTCTTCTTCCTCCTCCTCACAGAGCAAGCAGTCACCGTCTATGGTCAACGCTTCAAGTTCTACAACTAATAGTAATGTCCAGCTCCAAACAAATAGCCAATTCCCATTTTTGCCCACTCTACAAAACCTCACTCAACTCGGTGGTATCGGTTTAAACGTAGCTGCCATTAATGGAAATAATGGTGCAAACGGTAATATAAGTGCAAGTTTCTTGAATGATTTAGGGTTTTTTCATGGAGCTAACACATCAGGTCCGGTCATGGGCAACAGCAACAATGAGAGTAACATTATGACTTCTCTTGGATCAGCGAGCCACATTGCTTTGTTCGATCGAACCATGGGATTATATAATTTCCCTAACGAGGGTAATATGGGAATATCTTCTATTGGGGCTACTAGGGTTTCTCAAACTGCTCCAGTGAAAATGGAAGAAGCTCATTTGAGTAATGTAAGCCGACCGGTTTCGGGTTTGACATCTACGGGGAATCAATCCAATCACTATTGGACCGGTTTGGGTCTCCCCGGTTCTTCTTCTAATGATCATCACCAGAACCTAATGTGAATGTTTCTAAGCCGTTGGATCATTCATGGAGAAACTATAAGGTATATTAGAATCGGTTTGTTATAGTCAATGAGTGCATATAGGATTATATCAGGTGTGACAATTAAAGAAGTAATCGTATTGTGTGATTATCATGAACTTATTAGATGTATGACTGTCTGTTGAGTTTTGGTTTGTTCGTATTCTTCACTAAAATTTTCATAAAATAATACTAACTTATTTGTATGTTATAGCTTATATTTTATTTGCTTTTATGCTGAACTATGAAACTTTTTTCTGGCTATGGGTTTTATTTTTTTAGTCCTGAGTACGTGAGAACCAATCAGCATCATTACTAACGATTTTATTATCATTCATTGCTTTTTTTACGGGACCAACAGGATAATGCATAAAGTAAAAGGGGTGTTACAGACTGAGGAATTTAATCATACAATTCCGTGTCTCTCTTGAGATAGTAAAGTTTTAAAATTACCAAAAAGCTTATATATATCTCACATTTTAAGGAGCTTTGCCTTTATCTTTTTCAGTCTTAATAAAGATCTGTGCATATGAAAATGCATGTACGTACCACGTTTTAACCTTTACTTTCCAGTATAAATATTCCGTACATCCATGAAAAGTTGAAAACCCTTTACTTAAAAAAAACAAATGTTGGAAGATTAAACAACCCTTACTTTTACATGTAAATAAGGTAAATCTTGGATTTATTTGACATAAATATTTACTCGAAATGCATGTATTCATGGGTTCTTTTTAACGCAACATTTTATTTGTAAGATCAACTCCATCGCTATATATAATTATATATCAACATTTTGGAAACAAGTTCACGTTAAATACTACTGTACTTTAAGTTTAATATAATATGCTCTTATTAAAAAATTAAGTTTTCATGTCAGAAACTAACTATCTTAAAATATTTTTCATCTTTTTCTTACATTAAAATATTTATTTTTTCATATCTTAACTTATTTAGTCGTCTATATATTTATTATCCTCATGTTTTTGACAAGCCCAATACCGATCATTTCTACCACTTATAAGGTTAGATCGCGTTTCGTTTTTACCAGCTGTTTAAATGAATTCTCTGTAATGTCTCCTTAACATTTTTTTTTTTTTGATAATCTCCTCAACAAATTCTTGCAACATCTCTGTGATACTTGCTTGGATTTTGACCTTTTTGCAGCCCTAAATCTTCTCGAGATATCTCTTAAAAACGCAGTTACTTCTTAATTAGATACTTTTTTTTGATAAATCTTAATTAGATACTTAATACTCATTAGTTAGTAGTATGATCTATAACCCAGCTACTTCTTTGTAAGTGTACGGTTAAGTTTCAACTGTAGTATTTAAGTTATCCATTAGCTAGAGAAGAAAATAAGTTTATGTTATTGATTCAACATAATGATCAGCTATACAAATGTTGACTCTCCTTATATACAATAACCACCTATATATATATGTAGATCACGAAATCGATGTTTTATCTTTTTGTTTCTGAAAAGAAAATTCCAATAATTATAAAGTAATATTTGATACGTTTCATATTACTTGTCGTTTAAGATTTTTTCGCACTTATTAAAACGATAAGTAATATAAAACGAATTTTAACTTCTAAAATAACAAGTAGTAATATGAAACCGATGGTTGGGATACCGATATTAAATATGTATTTTGTTGCTACTGTAGTTATTATGGTGTTTAGAACATCACATATCATACAAATTAACTCACCATAACACTCCGTCTGAAATCCATCAAAAGTTGGTGCTAACCTCATATTTTCCTTCGAATATAATAAAGTTAGTGTGGACTTTTATTTTTTTCAATAATGGTACGTTTTCCATGTGCTAACAAACCAAAATGTAAAAGAAAAATTAATTAAATAACTAAAGTTAAAAACATAGAATAAGAAGCTTACATTAATTGTAACTAATCGTCATAATTTGGGTTTTGGCAAGCGATACGTTTATTTACGGACTTTTTTTAGAGTTGGTCTAAACCCGGTAAAACTAAAAATGAAAATTAACCTTAGCCCGAAAGGTCTTAACCCAAAAAAATCTAACTTTTTTTGGGATTTATCAAGACTTGAACCATCTATTTTCAAGATCGGACTGGGGCGAGTTTTGGCGGTTTAACCCTATTGTCTATTGATATGCCAATCACTAATGGAGAAAACAGTTGTCAAAGAAAACTCAAAAGTGAACTTAACGATTACATGATACAATGAAAAAATATGAAGTGTAACGTTAAACAGGCTTGCTATAATGGGCTTAATAAACTAATAGCTGTGTAGCAATTCTGACAAAGTTTTAAGGGCTTTTATTCTTTATAGGTAAAAATGCTAAAACATTACATTTTATTTTTTAACTATCGATTAGAAGTCAAATAAAAAGTACATTTAATCAAGTGGTTAATAGTTTATCTTTGCGATCTTTCTATCGAAATTTGATTTTATTAGATCGCGTTTCCCTGGAAAAAATAATTTGGTTGTAGATTGGATCTTATCGATCTAAATGGTGTCAAAAAATGAAAAACTAGAAGTTGGACGAATTGAGAAATTTGGGTCGGTGAGAAGTCCCTCAAACCGATAACGCGGAGTCCACGGGCATTTTATAATACTTGACAATATTGCTATCAAACACAGCCAACTGTCTTCATATTATTTAAAAAACAGAACAAAACAAAACTTAAACTTAAGAAACACGTTGAGCTTTGTCATAAAAAATAAAAAAAAATCTAAGAAACACTTTGATAAGACATTCGAGGAATTGAATCAATCATCGTTTGATCAATCGTTTTTAACTTTTTTGGCCACAAAGGAAATTAACGAAAACTTTCAAGGTTGTGTTCTTCTATATGGAGAGAAGAGTGAGCTTTGACATAACAGACTATGACCCTGAAGAAAACGAGTGTGGTGAGCATCAGCGATATAACAACATCCCACAGCCATCACATGACCGGACCATCCTCACCGATCTACAAAATTACATCGATGAATAACTCCGAGGACGCGGAGGAGCACGTGATCACGAGTGTAAACCTCCAAGAAGACAGCATGGAGGAGCGGCGGAAACGGATCGCATCTGTTTGCAAGGAGCTAAAGCCTTTGAAAACGTTATGTACAACAAGAAACCAGTCAAAGTCAACGGCTGCCGAGTCCTTAAAAGGGCTGAAAATGTTCATCGAGGCGACTGAAGGTGGACCGCCGTGGAGAGGCGGTTTGATAAGGTGACGGCCGATACTGGTGGGCTGCTGAGTCGTTTAAATTTTGGTGAATGCATAGGTAAATTTATTGTACACGTCGAATATAACATATATGTATGTCATTTTATTTATTGTAAATTGGTTTTGAGTTGGAAACTCATGTTAATATAATTCTATGAATAGAATTTATTGTTTTATATCAAAATAAACTTTTTGAAATTTAACAAACTCAGGGATAAACTCGAAGGAATTTGCCTTGGAATTGTTTGACGCATTGGCTAGAAGAAGATTTATAAGAAGGGATATGATTGATAAATGTCAACTATTAGAATTCTGGGAACAAATAAATGATCAAAGCTTTGACTCAAGGCTTGTGATGATCCTCGACATGTAAGATTTTTAAAAAAAAAATTCTTTCGTTTTATATATCTTTGGGAATGAAATGTAAAGTTGGATGAAACAAACAAGTTTGTGAAATGCAGAGCAGATAAAGAGTTATTAGACAAATCTCATCTCCTCGTTGATTCCTTCTTTGATGAAAACATTGAAAAGACCATTGCCGAAGCACAAAATCATGAAACAAGATTACGATCATCATTTATACGAGTGTGCTATAAAAGTGATATTCAAGTAACAGGTTTCAAAATCTTGTTCTTTCTGTGAGTTTGATCCAAAAAAAAAAAAACACTGAATGTAAAAGTAAACCAAAAACCCTATACTCAGATCAGAGAAACTTGATCTTCCAAACCCAAACCCAACTGTTTCTGCTGCTCGTTAAAACGGCTAAAGCGGTTATGTAACTGTGCAGCTTTGCATTTTCCTCTGTCAGTACCATTCTCAGCCATTTCTATTAAAAGCCCCATAATACCTAATTTCTGAGCTTCAACCAAATACTGTTGATTCCATGAACATAAGTGTACTAATACCGCAGCTGCGTTTTCTTTGTTCCGCGGTGACCCCATTCTAATAAACTCTACCATAAGCGGAGTCGCATCAGCATCTCCAACCACCATTTTCCCATCCGGATGACTCGATACTATGGCTAATATAGCAAATGCTTCATCAACCATACCGCCTTCGGGTTCTGTAAGTAAACGCATTAGCACGAGAACTAAACCAGCTCTCACAGCTTTTCCTTTGTTCCCTTGAAATATGCAGAGGTTGAACAGAGCAGTTGCCGCATCTTTTTTGCCTCTCTGTGAACCTTCGCTTAGTAAGGTGACAAGAGGCGGGATCGCTCCTGCGGTGCCAATTGTCACTTTGTTCTCGTCTATAACCGAGAGGCTGAAAAGTGTCGCTGCTGCGTTTTCTCTAGCTTCCATGCTACCTTTCTCAAGCACATGAACAATACCTGGAACAGCTCCACCTGAATAAACAATCCTCCTTTTGTTCTCTTCGCATATCGAGAGGTTAAGAATCGATGTCACAGCGTGTTCTTGAGTCCGCTAGTCATCAGATACCGTGAGGAGATTCACCAGAAGAGGGATCGCGCCTGATGCAGCAATGGCGAGTCGGTTTTGGTTGTTCTGTTTTGCTAGAAGACGGATTTCTCCTGCAGCGGATCTTTGGTCTTCAGGGTGTTGCGATGTGAGCTTACGTAGGAGTTCTTCGTTCTTGTTCTGTTCATCAGTAGGAGCTGAGGAGGAAGATGAGGCATTACTACTCGGTTGAGGATTATTGGGACGTTTTGGAGGTTCAATACCATTGGATTCACACCATTGAGCTATAATGCTTCTTAGAGCATAGTTTGGTGTGACGGTATCGCTTGTAAGCGTTTCTTGAGTCTTTGGACACGTCAAGTGCCCTCCTTCTAGCCACTTCTTGATGTACTCACGTTCATATGTCTACACAAGATTCAGATGAGAACAGTCAACAAAACTGGAAATGAGTTAGGTAAACCGGGAATCAATCTTTTACAGTACCTGCCCTGACGAAACAATGACTGGATCCGTCATCAATTCTAAAGAAATCGGACATCGAAAATCTTCAGGCGGGATTGGCATATCCTGATCTCCATTTTGTGCCCTCGGAAGTGATGATTTTTGTCTCATAGGAGCATGATCCAAGTTAGGATTATCGGTTTGCACAAAGTCCTTAATCATCTTAAGAAGCATCGACATCTTCTCAAAGCTTTCACCAGGATCTCCGCCGCTAGAACTAACCATATCAAGTAAAAGCTAACGACTCTTCCGTAAGGTCTGTTATGGTTATCAACTGAAGCTTCGCAGCCACTCTTCTGAGAATGTTAGAGTCTGTTACACTGTTTGAGTCACTGTATAAAGATAGAACATCTTTATATAACTCATCATCATGCCTATCGCCGCCTTTTTCTATAGCTCTTCTTAACTGAATTAGAACAAGCTCAACCTATACAACAAGTGAAACAATTTTGCTTAGTATTAGTTCAAGAACTAAGTAAATGTAAATGAAAATGTATCAGTGTACCTGTTCTTTAAGTTCGTCAGAAATTTCAAGATTTTCATAAGGGATTCCACTTAAAGCTTGTTCCAATAGAGCTGTCACTTTCTGAAATTTAATCATCACTTGGTCTTTCTCCAACACCTAAAAGAAATCAATCAAATTCAAAAGACAAGAAAGAAAAAAGAACGAAATAGACTTTGAAAAATTACGAATTAAGTATCACTGAAGAATCACTAAAGATTCCCAACAAAGAGATTCTAATAGTAAAAAAAAATGTCTACATTTTACCAAAGGGGTGGTGCTTGTGCCCCAGGTTCAATTCTCCTCTGGGACGGAGAGATAATCTTTAAATAAAAATAGAGTAAAAGCTTATTCTGAATACCGAGAAAGATTATGGACCCAAGGTTCAGGATTTCCGCAGTTTATACCAATCACAAAAGCGCAGAGCCAATTTTAACTATTCTGTTATCATTTACCGCTAAAAAAAACTTTTACCGCTTTGAGTCACCAAAAAAAACCTCGACAATGGCATTAAAAACTTATAATATAAATTAAAATCGTCAAATTCGATCAAACTAACTCAAGAGCTTTCAATTCCGATTCCGATTTCAAATCATACTACACAAAATAGTTCGTTCTCTATTGAATCACTATCACAAGACTCAAAAACAGATCTAATCATCATCATCATCATCATCATCCTCAACTGAAATTAAAACAAAAATTCTCAAAAATAAAAAAACAGGATTAATCAAAAATACTCACACACCAGATAAATTCTGCTAACTTGGCTAACAAAAGTATGCAAATCCTTAGCAGAAGCAAGCGATTCCTTAAGAGATAACAAAGCCTTCACCACTTCGTCAGGGATCTTCGATTCTTTACTATCTCTGATCTCTTCCAACATAGGAAGAAGAAGCTTCAATCTCCGGCAGAGATTGCTACTGTGTTTCTTCATAGGTGTACGGTGATCTGAAATCGAAGCGATCTCGTTTACTGAATCGATTAAGGTTTGCGCTAATTTCGATTTCTCTGATTTTCTTGCCATTTTGTTGGTTAAGGAAACGAGTTTTTGGTTTAAGGTTGGACTCTTAAGCATGAAGTTAAGTGAGAATATGAAGACGAAGACGAAGACGAAGAAGGAGGTCTCTGGAGGAAGACCATGGACTTTTTAGTGAGAGAAAGAGCGATGTAGAGTTGAGAGAGAGAGAGAGCGGTGCTTATAAATTAGTCATGATTCTTAAAACGGCTCGGCTCGGATCGGCTAAGCTCGGCTAAATTAGCTACAGTGTTAATTACGGGGATTACGGTGCGGATTTGGTTGTATTTTTAAAATTTTAACACAAAAAAGAAAGAAAAATAAATGTCAATGGGTCAAAATAAGGAATAATATTCGTGAATCGTGACATAAGATTTTGTTGATTTAAAAAGTTAGATAAATGCATGTATGTTTCGAAACAAAGAATTTAGTCAGTGAAAATTAAATACTATTAAATAATCAATGGTGTGATCTTCATCCATACCATGGATATTATAATCGAATTATTATTTTGTCACATTTAGACAGCACTTTAAAGTAGTAGGTTGATATATTTTTTCCAATAAACGATAAATTTCTAATAGTTTATTTTTCAAAGTGGGTGGTGGAGTAGTATAGTAGTACAAGAGGGTTACTTATTTCATATCGTCGGTTTAATTCCCTTTTGGGATTGTAAGATTTTCATTAAATTAGTATACAGTAAAACTTCTATAAATTAATAATATTGGGACCGGAGAATTTTATTAATTTATAGAAGTTATTAATTTATCGATAAGAGAGTTTTTCCGAATTTCAAAAAATGTTATATAAAAGTAAAAAAATGAAGACAATACTTCGATGTGTTTTAATGCATTTACACAACATTTGATGCAATGTTGAAAAGATAATGGCTCCGACTGGTAACATGTAGTATCAAATTTGAGTTATAGTAAATGTTATAATATGATGTAACTTGCAGTAGAAAATATGTGGTATCAAACTTGAGTTGCAGTAGATTTATGTGGTAAGTTTGCAGTAAAAATATGAGTTACATTTTTGTCAAAACAACTGACTGGTAAATTTTATGATGTTTAGTTACAGAGTTGTAGTATGTATTATTAAAAATAAATTTAATTTAAACTAATGATAATAATATTTATTACAAGTTTAATAATTGGAAAAAAAATAAAAATATTTCTGTAATTTAGTATTAAAAAAACTAATGACATAAATAAAATAAAATCTTTGACCAAGATATGATATGTTATTTTGATTTTACGTTACAAAAGTAATGATATTGTTGATTTTTTTAAAATGATTTGTTGGAGATATTTTAGAAACAAAAATAAGCAAAAGAAAAAGTTTGAGTTTCATAACTCAAACATACCACATGAGATCTTCATTGATGTTGAGAAATCTTTTGAGTTAACACTTTTACAAAGGACATACATCAAAATTGTACATCAATCATACATCATTTCAACTCAAACTCAATTTCAATTTTTTTTTTTAAACATCATGATTGGTAACATTTTTGAAGTTTGGTTGAGTTATGGGCATAACTCAAATAACATCATTAATAACTCATGTTACCAATCAGAGCCAATATCATATATTTTGATATTTAAAAAAACAAAAAATAAACTCTAATAAAATTACAAATTTACGAATAAATAAACAATATTAGAATCATATTTCACTAAAATATCTTATATATATACAATAAATTTATGTGATTATTAATTTATGTTATTAATGAGACCATATATTTATATAGAGATTTCAAAAAAATTATAATTTTATTATCTTATCGAAATGTATCAATTATTACACCGGTCCAACTCGAGATCAGGATAATTTATTAATTTATCGAATATTAGTTTATAGAGGATCTACTATATATTAAAAATTTGTTTTGGATATCGAATAAGATTATTAGTCAAAGGTGTGGAACTCCCACAGTTAGATTTTCATTAAATTAGAGTAGATTAAAAGTTTGCTTTGAATATGGAATGAGATTAGTGGTCAAAGTTCTGGAACTCCCACAATTATTGTTTGCGTACAATTGGAAAGAAAACAAGAAGCGAAGAACATAGGGCCGGACTTCAAGCTCGGTGGGCCAATATTACGATGGACTTTAGAATTTGTTAAAACTTGTAAGAAACTTGTGTGAAATCCATTGTTTCGCGATAGATTTTTATTTTTTTCTCAATAGCATAATTCTTTGCTGGAAAGATGATTAGAACACAAAGAAATAAAAGAATTAAAAAGTTGGGATGATTTTTCCCAAGTCGGAAGCAATATAAAAATGCTTGAGTTAGATAGCTTCACGCTCACGTCATTATATGTCAGTCTATATATATCCTCCTTTTGTAATCTTATATAATCCAAGCACACAAAAATAAATTCATTGGAGCTACCGTGCCTTTAGGCTAAATCTCGTTATCACTTATCAGCATACATGGCCCAGGTTCGAGGAAATCAAAGTTTATATAAGATTTTTAAAATTTCATTCTCTTATCATCTTCTACTTTTAAATTTTAGTTATGATCACATCTAGATTTGTGCCCTTTCATACATTTTCCATTCACATCTAACTTTTAATTTAAACAGAAAAAAATTGTATTTTTGTAATTTAAATTATGTAATTTTTGAAATAACTCATGAAAAAAAAGTTTAAGAAATATTTCTGATTAGTAACTTCTCATAAAATGCAAAATACAATATATGTGAATAATAATATAATACATTTGTTGGATTAGTTTATAGTACAGAAAACCATATATGCACTATTTTTATGAATATTATTATATAAAAATTGAATTACTTTCGTGAGAATCCGCGCCTATCAAAATTATAACTAACTAGAAGAAAAATGATTACTATAGTTATGTATGGTAAAATTGATATTGTTCTAATATTTTTAAAAATATTATTGCTGAACATCATAGATAGTTTTACTATACGTTTATATAGATGAAATTAGTCTTCTTCGAGTGATATATATGTATATCGATCGATACATAATTATCTACATCTTTCCTTATTTCATTAATAATCTTAGTCTAGTGATCAAGTTTCAATATGTAAATACATGTATATTGACAGCTTACTATTGTAGGAGAAGCAACCGGCGATGGTGAACCTAGAACCAGTAATACCGACTTGGAGATTATCTGAAAACAAATACTTACCCAAGTTCGAGATACTGGTGATGATGAACCTAGAACCTTGAGTTAGATAGCTTCACACTCACGTCATTACATTTTTCTATCCTCCTTTAGCCTTTATCTTTAGTCTAAATCTCGTTTATCACTTTATCAGCATACATGCATGGACCAAGTTGGAGGAAAAGTATAGTATAAGTTTAGAGGGGAAAAAAAAACCTATATAAGTTTATTTATTTATGATTTTCAAATTTCTTTATCTTCTCTTCTTTTGCTTTTTAATTTTAGTTATGATAAAATCTAACTCTCGGCTCCTCTTACGTACATTTTTCATTCACATCTAACTTTTAATTAAAAAAAAAAAGTAAAAATAAATTTGTATGTTTATATATATATATATATGCATAAATTACGGTTCCTTATTTCATCAATAAACTTAGTCTAGTGAAGTTTGAAATATGTAAATCCGTGTATGGACTGCTTACTTGTAGGAGGAGCGACTGGAGATGGTGAACCAAGAACCAGTAAAACCGGTTGGAATATTAGCTACTGAAAACAAATACTTACCCAAGTTGGAGCCGATCTACTTAACCAATAAGGCTGGAACCGGATCTGGTAACGTGGGTGAATCAAGCGAAGGTTTTCGTGCACCTAAACACGGAACAGGTCAAAAAGCTAAGACTTGGGCCACGACTAAACCGGATTCTTGGTCTGAGATTGAGATTCCCGGTTTATGGCCTTCTTCGTTTATCGATGAGCATTGTTGCATCTATAGAGTGCCAAACCGGTTACGGAGAGTAAATCCAGAGGCTTACACTCCTCAGATGCTTTTAATCGGTCCTCTTCACCATTTTAAGAAAGCTCAAGCCCTTGAGCTCTCCAAAACCGATTCGAGGTACATACATACATATAAAAGGCTTTCTTTTCTAATTTTATGTTTGTTTCTGTGGATATCTAGGGGTGTATTGAATTGAATAGTTGGAAAGATTTGAGTTTTAATAAGTTTTGAAATGATTTAGTGAAATTTTGGTGAATTAGGAATTTTTTTATTAAATTTTCTAAAATCCTACCTAAAACCATGAGATTTTGTTCTTTGTATTTTTCACTAAGAAATCCCCTCAAATCTCACATGAAACTTTTAAATCAAATTTTAATCATGTTTTCAATTATAACAGTGGATTTAAGTGTATAATTTAAAATCATCAATCCAATAACACTAGATTTTAAAAAATATTTTAAAATTCATGTTTCAATAACACATGATTTGTCATTAAAACTCAAATTTCTCTAAATGCTCAGTCCAATACACTCCCCTTAAACTATAAGAGTATTTTGTGGTAATCTCTCACCAAATCTCTCGTATAATATAAAAAAAATAAAATAATAAGGGACTCTCATGTGGAGTGGGGTTCTCGTATTTTTTAAAAAATCTATAATTTATTATTATTATTATCTTTTAATTATTTGAAAGATTTACGAGAAATCACCACTAAAAATGCTCTTAATGATTGTAGTGTTTTCTTGTATCAAATACCATTTTTATGTGTGTTATGCAAACGAACAATTATTTTGATGTTTGCGTATTGCGTTCGCGCTTATGTGTTATGATAACATTTTTAGTTTTACTTTTTGGTAAATGCGCTTATGACATGCTATGTAAAATTTGCTTTCTAACAAACATCATATAAAAGTTTTATACATATATAAAGTTTTCTTGCCTACGTTACCTATTTGTTAAAATAGTATATAGTATTATGTTTGAAACAGTCAGATTTGTTAAGATAATTATTATGTTTTTCCCAGATATTTGGACTATATGAACATGGAGAATCACAAAAAGAAGTACCTTAATGATATTGCAAATTTATATGGGGAACAAACTATCGACGAGTACTTCAGGAAAATCATTGAAGTAGATGAGAAATTGATAAGAGAAAGCTACTCTGAATCAACGGACTGGATCAAATCCCCAGAGTTTATCGAAATGATGCTCCTCGACTCCATATTCATCCTAAAGTTCTTCATGCGGGTCGGAAATCAAAACATCAACAAGAAAGGAGATATTCTTTTCGAGGAGCCTTGTCTCATAACCACAATTTTCGAAGACCTAATGTTGCTCGAGAACCAACTTCCTTATGCTCTTTTAACAAGACTCTTTGAACCCTTCTTCAAAATTATTGAAAATACGGAAACGTTTCGTGACCTAACCCTACGAGCTTTTAGATTGGAAGGAAAGATCAAAGAAGAAGTGAATTTCCGACATTTTACAGATTTGTTTCGACGTGTCCGTATTGAAACACTTGGTTTGACAGAAGAACAAAGTAATAGTGCACAGATAGAGCCACCAAAGAGCATAGAGAGTCTGCACAACGCAGACAAACTAGACAGTGCAGGAGTGGATTTTGTGAATATTGATGAAAACAATGATTTATCTTTGGTGATTAATTTCGAAGAAGAAATCTTGAAAATGCCTTGTTTCACAGTGGAAGACAGCACCGAGAGAGTTATGAGGAATATAATGGCACTAGAGCAATGTCGTTACCCTCTCTTTGCTTATGTTTGTAACTACATCGCTTTCTTAGATTTCCTCATCGATACGGATCAAGACGTTGACTTGCTCGTCAAGAAAGGTAAAAAAAACTTTACAAAGATCTTATTTGGTTAGCAATTCCTATATTACGTACAGTTATGAGATTTCTTAGTAACACATCTTCACATTTTACGTTAAAAGGAGTTGTAAAGAACTGGTTAGGGCATCAAGAGTCGGTGGCGGAAATGGTGAACAAGCTGTGTGTAGGGCTTGTTGATTTTGGATCTCACTATTACGATATAGCCGAAGCCCTCAACAAACACTACGACAATCCTCTCAATAGATCAGTCGCCACTCTCCGGCGAGTTTATTTCAAAGACCTTTGGACCGGAACTGCCACCGTCGCTGCCGTCATTATCCTCGTGTTGACTTTGATTGGGACGGTGGCTTCCGTTATCCAAGTGTTGCAGAACACAAAAGAGTCTCCGTCGTCTCCGCCTCCGGCCCGAGGACCGTAGATTGTTTCTTGTTATACACGAAACGAAACTATATATATATTTTTTCCTCCCACAATAATAATTTTTAAGGTTTCATCTAACTTTTATGATCCAATCAAAACGAGATAAATGATGGTAATAAATCCAATGGGCCAAGATTATTTTGAGTTCCTTTGTTCAGAATTGTTTGAAGGTCTAATGAGTTTCGCGTTGGACCTTTTAATTTCTGAAGGCATAATTGATTGCCTAAAGTTATAAAACTTAAATGTTTGGCTATACTGTGGGCTTAGCACAGTATTGGTTTGACTCAAACCATTTGGGCTTAAGGCCCTTTTGATTTCTTCGACAATACAAGTAGATTTTACGGCATTAGTCGGTAGATTAAATGACTAATCAGAATCTAATAAAAAAAGTCACCTAATTTTGGATTATTCTCATCTCCTCCATCGAAGACCATTTTGAGCCACCTAATTGCGTCTAAGCAAACACATGAAAGCCACTTTTCAATTAAACATCCCTTTTTTTTTTGGTCAAAATTTTCAATTAAACATCTAATTAACGATCTTAATCACATCTTAATCCGGCTTCCCATTGGACAAGCAAGGCTCTTAATGCTTCCTGACCACCATTTTATTCATATTAGGTGGAGACTAAATTTATATTTTATAATAGCGTTTTGGAGAAGTCTTATTTGAAAATTCATCATGCGTCTTCAACTCCAATCTTTCTTATATATATAAAGTATGTTCGATGTTTGAAAAGTTATATTTGGCAGATATTTCAACCGTGTAATTTAAATCCAATTTAATTTTATTTTCATTAGATCCATGGCCTACATGATATAACATTCATTCACACTGAATTGATCAAGTGGATTCTTAATATTGTATATAATTGGAAGAATCTTTTGGAATCTTATGTCACTTGATTTAACCTCTATATGTCACATGTAAATAAGTCGTGCAAGTTATAGGATTCTCTGATACACTCTTGCTTATATTAAAACAAGATCAGAATTTGTCTGCTACTCAACAAATTAGAGGAGTTGAGCTCTATACGTTTTTTATTCAAAGAAAAAATGTTTTTGGTGTTGTCAAAACTCAAAAGACATCAAAAGAAACATTAATACTTTTTGGTCTTAAAATATTTGCCAACTAAGAATCTAAATTCTAATACCCAAAATTAATTATAAATGCAGAGTGTTCAAATCAAGATTATTTATTAGATTATTAGCACTAGTTGTTAGATTTTATAGTTAAACCATCGACAACAATAACAACAACAAAAAAAAAAACTAAAAAGAGATGTTTCACCAATTCAAATAAAGATATTTTTTAATCCGTATTTGTGATTTGTTATTGATTAATTGTGAGAAAATACCATACACAAAATCTGAAAAACTGATAATATGGGAATCTCTTTTTGTTTATTTTTTTTTTATAAAGTCATCTCTTTTTGTTTCTTTTAACCTCGAATTTGCCACATATGAAATTTAGATCCACCAAACAAATCTTGCAACAATTAATAGAGCCTTATCATCCTTTTATGTTTGTCTCTATATACTTAACTTCAGTTCCCAGTACATGTAAAAAATTTATATTGTAAGCTTTTATTTTCACTGTTTCTTTCAAAGTACGTAATATCATTTACTTGATAGACAAATAAATCGATAATACCTTACCATAATTTATTGTTTTGATTAATAAATTCAAGCGCCAAATAGTAGCCCTCTTTATCAATTACTTTGCACCGACGTTATGAATCCGTTCCCAATTCGCTTGTATATAAATTTATTATTTTGTTTATACGAGTTAAAATTATAAAATTTATATATCCGTTCATTTATTCAATTTCAAAATCTAACATTTTATTTAAGCATTATTAGAATGACGTTTTCACGTTGACTTTTCGAATCCATCCTCGAATTCTGCCAATTAATAAATCTTGGTCATAGAATACTATATTTTTATGAGAAAAAATCTTGCAATATTTTTTAATTTAAATTTCTGCAGAGAAAATTAAGATTTCCACTTGTTTAGCCAATGCAAATGTACAAATGTGAATGTATTATTTAGCAAAAGCTGTGAAATCATGAAAGTGTAAATAGATATAAAAAAATCGACGGAAAAAAAAAAAGAAAAAACGAGACATGGAAGTAAGAAAATGTCGGTGAAAATAAAAAGAAGAGAAAAATGTCGAGTCTGAAACGGGCTCGCGTGCCGATCAATTATTTATTATTCAGAGTTGTCTCGTTTTACAATTTCATACACTTTTTTTTTGTTAATAAAATTTCATAAAGTTGAGTCCAAAAACTTCTGCAACCTTTGGTATTATCAACAACTCCATCTACCGTACGCTTTCCATTTATTTTACATTATTTATTCCGTGTTATTCTATATTTTCCACTCACCATACATTTCCATTTTGTATTATTTTTAGAATTATTAGTTTACCTAAAAAAATAACAGATGAGAGTAGAATCAAATCATGCAAAAACAAAAAGATCGAGCGATGAGTCACTTCTTTATTAGCTTCAACACGAATTTGAGAGACTTAGCTATTGAGATGACGTTACTGATCAGTCTGTGGGTATCTTTATTTATTTATTTTGATAAACATGCACGAATAGTGAAATCAAATCATAAAAGCGTTCCTGAGCGAGTGATGGATGAATGTTTTTAAAAATAAAAAATAAAAAATAATGGCAAAGGACTGTGAAAATAGTTATTGAAACTTCATTCACTGTTTTTTCAAATTGATAATGATTACAAAAATATGTAAGCATTACCAAAGATAAATAACCAATATGAATAAAGAAGAAAACTAAACATTTAGTGTCACTTTGCTTTTTTTCTTCTTTCTGTTTTTGTATATTTTTTTTTTAAAGAGATACTTTGCCAAATCAAGGTTAAAGTATTAAAAGTTACACCAGATACATATAAAATTATGTTACAATTCTGAATAGAAATATGCGGAATAACTGCAAAAAGTGTAATACAATTCTAACAATAATGAAATATGTATATATACACACATATTTAGGTATTATTAGAGCTGTCTTGCACTATACATAACAGTCTCATTTATTATATTTTATTAAATAATATAATAAATATTTGATATTAATTGTTATTTGATATTATTCATATTTTTAAGATCATTTATTTTGTAACTTACCCAAAATTTTACTTCAGTTTTTTTAACGTTTTTATTAAAAAGTAATTTGTTGTTTCGAATCTCTTTTAATCCCTAAAAATATTTCTTTCTTTGCTCTATTGGTCTATCTCCGCCGTATGCTTCTTTTCTGCATATCGAGAAATCAACCACTCTTCAATCTTTAGTAAGATTCAAGTTTTTTATATAAAAAAATGTAATCTCGTTTCAAAAGAGTTATTTAAGTTAGAATTTCTTACACTTTAAAATTTGGAGATGGAGGAATCTAACACACATTTTTTTTATTGTATTAGTACATTTTTATTATTTGCTAATAACTACTTTTGAAACTGCCATTTACTTAATTTAAAATTATCAATTGCCATTTAGCAAACATGGAATCTTTTTTTTTTTTCTTTCTTGCCCATATTTCAATTAATTACGTTAGTAATTCGTATAAGAATTGGTGGACCCCAAAACGAAATAAGATCCTCATGACAAATGCTAATCTGACACAAAACAGTTATGTCGCCATGGTATTATGCATGACACAAAAAGTCATACACACAATGAAATATTTCATTATTTGGATACAAATATGAGACATGTTTAAGGACTCCTTACCCATACGACAACACGCTTCAAATCCTCTTCAATTGATGATAAGAGTCATGCATAGTAAACACTGCTACGACTATTCCATATGGTAAAAATATTAAGTTGGTCAACTATATTTAGAATATTTCCCTTCATGAATATGAAAATACTATATGAATATATAGACATTATGCGTTGTGGTTAGTCAAAGTAAACACACCAATCAGTGAGAAACCTTATAGACACACACAAAAATCACTTATATAGTAAAAAGATTTTAATGTTTTTGGTAGATTGGACTGTACTATAAGTAGATTTTTTTCTTCAGTAAATATGAGTACAAGTACCTAGCTTAATGAACAAATTATTGTTTTGCTGGAATGATTTTTCGACGAACAATTCAATAAGACAATAGATAGCTCAATGGGGAGAGAAAAAAATTCAGGTTAATTAATTCATGGAACATAAAAAAAATTCTTCGAATATTTATGTAGTGTTTTCGAAAACAAAATTGTCTAAGTAAATAAATGCAAATTTGGCCGCAAAAAGAAAACTATATTATGTCTTGAAAGTTAGGTGATTCGTTTTATATCAAAATGGTAAAAATCGACGACGTGATCTATTTTAGTGAAATTCTTTCGATTGAAACGTTAGGTTTTACGTTTACTCGACTGTAAGAAAAAAGTAATTTTTAATGACAAATAGATACAACGATTTCTTTTGTGCCAATATTCCAAATAGATGTAACTATTTCTTTCGACTGAAACGCCGTATTGTCAATAATACAGTTTAAACATTGGATAGTACACGTACATGTGTACGTACACGTTCGTCCATCTTAAAATATTTCATTAATTACTCCATATATGAACCCAAATAATTAGCTTTACAATCTCCGAATTATATGTTTAAGAATGATCATCCACATCACAATTTAACAGTCGTCACTCGTCAGGCTTTTCTTTCGAAGGAAGTCTTTGACATTATTTGCAAGCTGGACACGAACAATGTCTAAATAAACTCTGTACGAGGACAATACATATCACTGCAAGAAATATATATGCACCATCATCACAAGAAAAAAGAAAAGGAAAAAAAAAACATCATAATAACAATAAAACATCATCACGATATTTATGACAGATCTATTTTTTTTTTTTTTGATAAAGAGTTTTCAACTTATAACAGATCTTAGTCCATCGTACATAGATGGCGGACAGATTTGCGGTAAAATATATTGTAATTTTTTTTTATTGGGGTCGCGATTTATCCCAACGTAGTTACAAAATAGTTGCAATTCGAAAAACAAACTGACGATGATAAAAAATGCAGTAGAAAATTTGTGACAAAAATACTTTATTTTATTTTATTTTCATTTAATGAATAAAAAGTTAACATAAAATATTATATATTAATTTAGTGTTAAAGAGAAATATTATATATTAATTTATGACTTTGCACAAAAAAAATATATTAATTTATGACTATTTGAAGATGGTTTTTTCGTATAGTTATTTTTCTACTTCTCTGCCCTATGACAAAAGTTTTAGAGATTTTGAAATATATATATATATATATATATATATATATTTGTAAAACTAAAACATATGCTTGAACATACTACACTTGATAATTGAATCACTCATCAGTTAATCTTTCGAACAACTATTTTGTCAACCAAATATATGATTGATACACCATGATCAACTAGAACAATTTGGCCGGTATCCAAATTTTTTTGGGTTAAAATGTAAATTAATCCGTTATGGAATTTTCCAAAACATGTCTAAGAACTTTAACGAAAAAAAAAACCATGTCTAAGAAACATTGAACTATGACTATGCACAATTCAACATTAAAAAATGTTGAAAAAAAAACAATTACGTTTTCGATTGGTGGCAATTTACTGCAATACAATTTGAATTAGTTCAGAACATTGGGGGTATCAGGATCGGGTTTAGATAGGAACCAGTCGGATTTAGATATTTTAGATAGAAAAGTTTTAGATCTATATAGATATCTACAGAGTTTGGGTAGATTGTACTCGAGTGCGGATCAATTCAATTTAAAATTTGTATTTGTAAAAACCAAAAAAAAATGGTTATATTTAACCTTTATTTAGTTATTTTTATCCAAAATATATTTAAATACCCAGAAAATATCAAAACACTCAAACATAAAACAACTTTAAACATTGTCTAAACATCCAAATTTTACCTTTAAATAAGTAAAGGCCTAAGTCTCTATATGTGTTTTTGTATTTAGTTTTGGATATTCGAATACTCAAACGGTTTGTAGATAATATCCAAAATCAGATTAATGCAAGAACCAAAAAAATAAAATGACAATAACTGAATCCGATCCGAACCAGGTTTTTCAGTAAATACACTGTTGGTGGCAATTTACTGTAATTCGATTGGTGGCAATTTATTGAAATTTAGCATTTGTTTTTTTTAAGGCTTTAAAATTTAGCATTTGATATCTGAAGTCTACATCAAGAAACGAAAGTCATCAAACGGCCACTTGGACTCGGAGTGAGAAAATTCAAGTGGGCTGCTTGTTGGCTTTTACTCTTTTGTATATTCTGAGTGTTTTTTTTTTCTCAAGGAGAAATAGACTTTTCGTATATATTGATAGATTAAAAAAATATAAACCTTAAATAACAATATATTAATTATTTATTACGATAAATGGAACAATCAGAAATAAGTTTATTTATCGCATATAAATTTTTAAAATAGCATGGTTTTAAAATATATTTTCAGTAAATAAAATGTTACTTAGCATACAGCACACTATTTTATATGATATCATATTATTTGTATAAATTATACATGAAAGCCATCGCTTATTTAGGGTTTTGCCATGGGGTTTTAATGCAAATAATAGCACCTTCATGCGACTAAAAATATCAATCGGCGTAAATCTATGAGTATTTAGTCATGATTAAAAAAAATCACTGATTTAAAATATTTTATTTTGTTTATTAGCATAAATATTTTACGGATTGCTTTGGTTATTTGTGTTTTAAAGTTATCATCCAATTAAAAAATACAGATACCCATTTTTAATTTTAGATATTTGTAGGGGTTGAAAAATAGAAAAAAAAATTGTGTGATGATCATATTTTGGTAAAAATCAAGTGAATGAAAATTGAATTATGTAAGTGGCTCGGGTCTAGCAAAAAAAAAAAAAAACCATTTGACTTAGGAATTAGGATTGTGTATATAATCATATGTGATTATTTGAACACTTTTTATATGATTTTAACAGTTTGTATGAATTAAAGTTTTTTTATGAGATGTCAAAAAAAAAAGAAATTGTTATGATTTTTTTTCTTAAAATTTCCTTAAATATATATATTAGATTTGAATATTTGTTTTAGACACTACAAATCAATATGATTGTTATATTTTCCAAGCGAATAATAATCCGCTATGATTTGTAAATTTTATTCATCAGATCATTTTATTGTGGACAAACTATCGATCTTTGAACTTTGACAAATCAAAGAAATACAAATGATTAATCCCGCAAAAAAAAGAAATAAGAAAATAAGAGAAATTGGCCCCAAAAAAAAAGAAAAAAAAAGGATAGAAAATATCTGACAAGCTGCCCGAAATCATAGAGTAACTGTAATCAAACTGACACGGGCAAAAAAAAAAAAAAAACTGCCCG
Source organism: Cardamine occulta (assembly GCA_028015245.1). Lineage (NCBI taxonomy): Eukaryota > Viridiplantae > Streptophyta > Magnoliopsida > Brassicales > Brassicaceae > Cardamine > Cardamine occulta. The sequence continues at coordinate 10,714,044 of CM051376.1, read as the reverse complement.
TCGGGCAAATCCCCACACTCCAATAGAGTCGTCGTCTCTCTTTATCTCCGTCTCTTTTTTTTTTTTTTTTCTTTTTTTTTTAAATTCACTTTCCAAAAACAAAAACAAAAAAAAAATTTTAAAAATTAATATCTCAATGCCAATGGCCTTATCAATGTGTACATAAATGTGAAACTTCCCTCTTCTTCTCCATTGTGAAGAAGCCCCTTCCAACCACCGTTCTGCGTCACGGTGGCGCTTAATTCTTCCATCGGAGCGCCTCACCGGTGGCAGACGGTGTTGTTGTACCTTTCCTAAACCTTTCAATCAAGAGCTCTCCGGTGTCGTGCGAGAAGCTATAAGAGATATGGGGCAGAGTATGAGCTGTGGAGCTAGACCGGAGCACGGGATATTCGCCTCCGTGCAGTGCGGCGATATCGTTACTGTTCGCCGTGTTATGACGGCGGAGCCTAGTGTTTTGCATCAGACTACTGCTTATGATCGTCACTCCATTCTTCATGTCGCTGCTGCTAGTGGTCAGATCGAGGTTAGTTTTAGTTAATTTCTCTGAGATCTCGCCGGAATCTGGTGATTTTTGTTGCAGATTTGCGGTGATAGACCTGGATTCACGAATTTTCTTGTTAGATTCGATGATACTGATACATTTCTGATGTTTCTATTTGCAGATTTTGTTGTTGCTTCTTGAAAGATTTACGAATCCAGATTTGTTGAATCGTCATAAACAGGTTTAATAATAATAACATCTGATTTCGCATTGATCTGATTGTTTATAGTTTCGTGAATATTCTTACTGATTTTTTTGCTCGTTGTGATTCTCTTATAGACTCCATTAATGTTGGCTGCGATGTATGGAAGGATCTCTTGTGTGAAGAAACTCGCTGAAGTTGGAGCTAATGTAACGCCTTCTCTTATGTTCTTACGTTTCTTATAATCAATTTGGGATTTGGATTTTGAAATCTGTTGTTTGCTAAATCTGCAGATTTTGATGTTTGATTCTGTTAATCGAAGAACATGTTTGCATTACGCTGCATACTATGGACATGCTAATTGTGTTCAAGCTATTCTCTCTGCTGCTCAATCAAGTCCCGTTGCTGTTCATTGGTGAATCTCTTTATCAGTTTGTTTTTCTTATTCCTTTGTGTAGTTTTGATCAAAGTTAACATTTGGAATTTACATTTTCAGGGGATATGCAAGATTTGTGAACATAAGAGATGATAAAGGAGCGACTCCGTTGCATCTAGCTGCTCGACAGAGACGACCTGATTGTGTGAATGTGTTGTTGGACAGTGGTTCTCTTGTTTGTGCATCTACTAGTGTATATGGGTAAATGTTTTCTCGTCATGCAATATGTTAAACATTTGTTAGAAGTTTGAATTCATTGGAACTAATCCTTCAAGCTTTTGTTGAAACAGTTCTCCAGGTAGTACACCTCTTCATTTGGCAGCTAGAAGTGGATCAATCGATTGCGTTAGAAAATTGCTTGCTTGGGGTGCTGATCGTCTTCAGAGAGACGCTTCTGGGTATATATATTAACATTTTCTATTGCCACTTTATCACTTACCATCTTGTAGAGGATTAAGTTGATTGAATCTTGAAATCTCTTTACAGAAGGATACCTTATGCGGTTGCAATGAAGCACAAGCATGGAGCATGTGGAGCTTTGCTTAATCCGTCCTCTGCAGAGCCTCTTGTTTGGCCATCGCCGTTAAAGTTCATCAGCGAGCTTAATGACGAGGCGAAACTGCTTCTAGAGCAGGCTCTAATGGAGGCTAATAGGGAAAGAGAGAAAACCATACTCAAGGGAACTGGTTTCTCTTTACCGTCACCTTCTTTCTCCGATGCTGCCTCAGATGATAACATGTCCGAGGTAATGTTACAACCTTTTACTTGACCCGTGGCTCGACTATTATAGAACGCATTTTAACGCGGTTTAAAAACGTTTTATTTATAGGTGAGTGATACGGAGCTGTGCTGTATTTGTTTTGAGCAAGTATGTACAATTGAAGTCGAAGACTGTGGTCATCAAATGTGTGCACAATGCACACTTGCACTGTGCTGTCACAACAAACCGAACCCAACAACCTCAACCGTGACTCCACCGGTCTGCCCATTCTGTAGAAGCACCATCGCAAGGTTAGTCGTCGCCCAGAACAACAACAACGAAAAGAGCAAGAACCAAGATGATGTTGTTGATCGTGAGGCAGGTGATGTAAGCTCCTCAAAACTCAGAAAGCATAGAAGATCAATAAACCTCGGCGAAGAAAGCAGTAGCTTCATGGGACTATCAACCATTGGATCGTTCGGAAAAATAACCGGCCGTGGCTCGGGAAGGATCGCAGCCGAAAACGTCATGGACAAACCGATATTGTGAGGATCGATTCCGCGGAAATACGACCAGGCGATTTTGAGGGGGGTAATTGGAAAATGATGGGGTGAAATTGTGAGAATGTATAAAATATAGATGAATTTATGTTAGATCTTTTGTTTGGTGGAGGGAGATTGAAATAAGGAAAAAGAAGTGAAGTTGTGTAATGCAAGGATTTGTTGTTTCTTTGATAAGTTTGGCCAAAATGGTTTGTTGTTATTATTTGGTTTACTTGATTTGAAAGGGAAGCCCATAATCTTTTGCCTTTTGTCTAACTTTTTTTGGTTATTTTCTCATTTAACTAACAAGAAAAAGCAAATTAGACTTTTCGCCTTTTCTTCATAAACAAAAATGATTAATAATTTTAAACCATAAATCAAATGCTATGATTTACGAAAATCGTTATAATTTCAGCGATTAATTCGGATTTCGACTTAAATTGCTAAGAACAAATATGATGTGAACGGCTGCTAAGTTGCCAAAGGAGATTGAGATGAAGAATGATAAAAAGAAGAAGAAAATTTGCGTCTCTCTTGGTGGTGTGTTAGGGGATCGTTGACCCCACATGATCCTATCACTTTCTACCTCAACTTGTGGTCTCCAACAAAAAAAATATAAATATTTTTGAATTTGTCTCTTAGCTTAAACTAAAATATCTATATATATATATTTAGCATTGGTCAAAATCAGTTAAACTAGTACATACACATGGCGACTTTTTTTGTGTATTCGTGGACAAATTATTTTGTACGTTAAGAGTCGCTCGCTATAGAGTCGCAAGCCTATTCGGTTCGGTGGATATTTGTTTGTGTAAATCGACTTAAGAAAATAAACCTAATTATTATGAAAATATAAAATTAGACAAACGAAAAGAATGAGTCGTAGATTGTTACTCTTTATGTAACTAAAACGTGTTTGAGCCGAAAGAGTAGGTTGAATCCATGCTGAGAAAAGAAAAACAAACTTAGAAAAGTTATATGAAAAAAAGATGAAAAAGACAAAAAAAAAGGTAGAAATAATCATAATTAGGGATAAATAAACAAAATACTATTAAATTTTAAGATATCGGATCAGAACTATAACAATTAGAACCGATGATTTTTAAATATATATAATTTAGATTTCGGATATTGCATTAAAAAAAATATTGGTAAATATTTAAATTTGGATTTGCTAATATAAGAAAACAAACAATAAAATATTGTTATAAATTTATTAAAAATATATAAAGAATTATAAAGTTATATATTTATACAAATTTCAAAAACTTTATATCTACTATACAGTAAAATTTAAATTATTTAATAAATAAAAGTTTACATTCAAATCACGTATTATATAAAACAATATATAAATTTCATATAGTTAGTGAAATTTTAAATTTTCCAAATTTTATTATGTGATTCCATTTTACTCGAGTATTCGCATTTTTGAAGGAGATTATGTCGGTTGTGCAAATAGAATTTCGGCTTGGATGATAATTTCACCTCTAAACAAATTTTTGCTGCTTTTGCCTCAATTCTTCTCGTAGGACCCACTTTTGGTACTAAATTGACTTAATAATAATTCACCCATAATCACATATTCGCAACAAACAAAGCTTCTAATAGTTTGGAGATTTTTGTTTTACCTTCTCCAGCTGCTACATGGTTTCACACAAGAGTTATGGGAAGGCTATAGATTTTTGTGTTTCTTTTTTTTGTTGTTATTCTTTTTTGTTGTCTCCGGTAGATTTGTGATATTTATTCGATTTCGGCGTTGGTGATTGTGGTTTTTGAGTCGTCGAAGTAAAAAGTTTGTCGTTGTTAGCTTGAATTTTTGATTAGTTAAGGTGACAGCTTGATGGTAGTTAAGGAGAGACAACAAAGCTATGGTGGTCCGGGTTCAGATGAGTGATGGAGCGATATTGTTGCTACAACCACTTGCTCTTGCCATCTTTTCTATCTTTTTTGCAAGATCTGGTTATTTTTGTTTATGTCTCTCTATTGGTTCGTTGGTATAACATGCGTTGTTCTGGGTGCAAATTTTTTCGATTTAGATGGATGTTTTGCTCTTCTTTTGACAATCTTTTGGTTAATTGATTCATTAACATAACCCTTAGTGTGAGTGAATATGTTTCCTTCTGAAAAAATTTCATAGCTAAATGAGTTCATTATTGTCAAGTCAAGTGTGGATACTACATAATAACCTACGTTTACTTCATAATCGGGTGGTTTTTCCATATGTAGACAAGATTTTTTATTTTTTCCGAGTTCCATATGTTTTTGAGCATTTCCTCTTTAAATACCTAATGATATCGTCTAGTGGTTAGTTTTTTTAAAACATATATACTAAATATTGCGGAAAAAACAAATCACAAAATCACAATTATATAATTTATTATACATTGGCATCTCAATTCTAACTTGTAGGACCCACTTTTGGTGCTTAATTTAGTTGTCGGGTTATGGGACCCGATTCTAATGTTTGATGAAAGCAGATTTTGATTTGATACTTAACCCACCAAGATTTGTAACTTATAACGCCAACCCAGAAAATTCAAACCTATATCTTTCTTCGATCGATATTATGGTAAACTTTCAATATAATAAGACTTTTTGATTTATTTAAATAAGTAGAACACTGTTAAGTTGCTATTACTAATAATAAAAATGTGTTGGAAAGACTTTAGACATATTTTTTATTGATAGTCGCTGTAAAATTATTTGATTTAATTAATATTCTTCTAAATGGCACAATATAATATTTCAAGGTTATGCAACCGAATTTGATAAATTAGATGTTCTCATAAAAAAACTCATAAAAAAAAAACAAATCCAAAATGTTTCAACTTATTATTTTTAAATGATAAAATTCATTTTTTCTTCATTGTCATTTAGTGCGATTTCTTTACTTATTATATACATATACAGCCTGAAAACATTAAAATATGTTGGTTCTTGATAGCCAATACTATTAAAATTTTCGAAAACTGGATAATATTTATATAAAAGCGATATAATATGATCCAATAATGAGTTTCTAATCGCAATCACTTTCGTACTAGCTACATGAAAATATACTCGTGGTCAGTGGTCAGTGGTCATAGGACTAACCCCGTACATATGCTAGAAAGTTCAAAACGTGTCATGTTGTGTTCGAAGGATGAAAAATCAACGTCTCAATTCAATTATCTACTCTCACACTTGTCATCTTAATCCCTAATAATACCAACTGACTATATACGACTTATGCCCCATCGAACTCTTCTACTCAAAACTTAAATACGTTTACATGAACTGACAAGATACTCAGAGTAATATTAAAACCAATAAAATATATATATACTAAGAGAATTTAATTTTTTTTTTTTGAATTGAATGTAAAATTTACTTAAAACCAAAAAATCGTTTTTACATCAAGTGCAACTTAAAATTGAATATTTGAATTATAGGATAGTATTTTATGTAATTGAATATTTGAATTAGGGGATAGTATTTTATGTATTCCTTGATGCAAACCATAGTGGAAGAACTCCATCACACTTATGTCCTAGAGGAGAAGTAATGAAAGAGAAATAATATTTTTATTTAACGTATGAACTAAGTTTATTAAGCATAATAAAGCATATGAGACAATAAAAGTATGTAAGGTTAAGCTTGTTATTAAAAGCTATACTCAACAAGAAGGTGTGGATTGTATAATTAGCACTTTTGTCCTGGTTGTCCTTGTAGCACTTTTGTCTTTGTTGTCCTTGTAAATTAGGGGTGTCAAAATGATTGAAATGGATCAACCCAATCCATTACCCATTGGGTTAAGAGTTAAATGGATAATGGATTGATCCAACTCATTACCTATTTAATTTGATGAGTTAATGGTTAAATGGTTTGACCATTTAATTAATAAATAAATAAATTAATTAATTATCATAAAATCAATAAATAAATTATTATCATAAACAATAATAATAATAATAATAATAATCATCATCATCATTATCATCATCATCATCATCATCATCATCATCATCATCATCATCATCATCATCATCATCATCATCATCATCATCAATATCACCATCACCATCACCATCACTATCATCATCATCATCATCAACAACAACAACATCATCATCATCACCATCACCATCATCACCATCACCATCATCATCATCACCGTCATCACTATCACCATCACCATCACCATCACCATCACCATCACCACCATCACATCATCGCCATCATCATCATCATCATCACCATCATCATCACCACCACCATCATCATCATAATCATCATATTTCGGTGGAAAAAATACGAAATCAAATTTTTGGCGGGAAAATGACGGAACCGGTTTTTTTTTGCGGGAAAATTGTGGATTTCTCATTTTACGGATTTACATTTTGGTTTGAAAAATTATGAATCAAGTTTTGGCAGGAAAATGACGGGACCATTTTTGGCGTGAAAATGACGAGACTGTTTTTGGCGAGAAAATGACGGAACCGTTTTTGGCGAGAAAATGACGGAACCGTTTTTGGCGGAAAAATGACTGGATTGTTTTTGGTAGAAAAATGATAGGACCTTTTTTGGTGGAAAAATGATGGGACCGTTTTTGGTGGGAAAATGACGGGACCATTTTTGGCGGAAAAATGACGGAATCGTTTTTGGCGAAAAAATTGTTGATCCGTATTTTGGCGGAAAAATTGCGTATATACATTTTGGCGGGAAAATTGTATATTTATATTTTGGCAGAAATATTGTATATTTATATTTTGGCAGAAAAATTGAGAGATTATGAAAATTGGTCAAGTTGGTTTGATTTACTTTTAAGAAATTGATGGGTTAAATGGTAATCATCAACCTATTTGACCCATCAACTCATTTAACCATTAACCTATTTGACTCATCAACCCATTAAGATAAAAAATTTCAACCCATTAAGGTTCATGGATTGGATTGGGTTTGGTCATACCCTTTACCAATGACCCATTTTGACACCCCTATCCTTGTTGCAAAACTAATCACTGTTAAACTCTTATTTAAGACTGATTCCATCGATGCATGGTTGGAGTCTTACTTAGATGGATGTGTCTAATCATGGGTGGATCTAAGGCTTTGAAAGGTGGTGCATGTGCACATACTCTTTCTTTTGAGCTAATGTAATTTTTATATTATGTATAAAAATCAACATATTTCTTTAATATTATAGGGTTGTGCCGCATGTTAAAATGAACTCTGGATAAAAAGATCTACATGAGTTTACCACAAAGTTACAGATCTTAAACCTGAGCAAATGATCCGTTAGATCTAGTATTCGTTTTAACATATGCTTCACTTTTGAAATTCCGGTTATCCGGGTCATAAATATGTATTCCAAAAAATTCGATTACTCGTAATATTGAAAAAAACTAGAATACATTTATGATCCGTTAAATGCACTGTAACCTTTTCAACATATTTGATTTAATTTGTGCCTAGCTCTAGATGGCTTTTTTTTTTCCCGCTGAATAATACTTTATTAAGATAAATCAAAGGGTCATAAAACTGTGTCCTTCTACAACCAAAATTTAACGCCACAAAGTAAAGGAGAAAATCAATTAAGCCACCAGTAGGTGAGTATGAAGATGGCTTAAACTGTTCAAATAGAAATCGCAAATCACGAAAACATGTTTATTAAAGTCAGAAAGAGTCTGACATAAACACGTTATTGACTGATTGAAGTGTGGGTTCCGTGATGTCTCATGGCACACGAGTCATGGCTCCTTCCTATTGGATTTCATGCATTTCTTTAGTTAATTTTTTTTGGTTTGCTAAAGATATTTAGTCTTTTTTTTTTTGTTAATTGCTAAAGATATTTAGTTATTGTTATTATTTCCGTTTTTAGGAATTCGCTATCAAAATTATTCGAAGTCAGTCATATACCGATATACGTGTCCCCCAAAAAAATTTAAATATTGTTCATATCTTTTATATAATATTCTACTTCTCTTTTTTAAATTTTTTTTTATTTTCTTTGTGAAACTAATAAACATTTCTTCTGATAGTAATTCTGATCGCTGTAAGTATTTATGTTGTTATTGTGTTTTAATTGAATACAGTAGACACTGTTATTTTCAAATTTTCACCATGGAGATATTTATGAAATTGTATTTGATGAAACTCGAGAAAATCAATTCTTACCACTTTATTTCAATTGAACCTTTTGAAAAAAAGGATTTTAACATGTACATGATATGGTCTTTCAATGGACTAGTTTGTTGTGTAAACCTTTTTCACGAAACCAAATACAATTTTTATGAATTTCAAACTGGGACAAGCAACCTTTATAATGGAGAATTAAGTTCTTCTTATTATTCGAGGCTAATACTCGTGTGATTGAATCAAATGTCAGAGTAGCATATGACCTTGATATTATCGAGTATAGAGTTTTTTTTAATACTGTTTAATCGATAATATCGGAGCCATATGCTATTCCGATACTTAGTCCACTCTGTGTGCTTTGAAGAATAAGTAATAAAAATTTTGTTGTTTGAAGGATTGCAGATTCAAATTTGAAGGTCATCATATTGTATTTGAGTTGTTTTCTTTAGAAAGATGGTTCACATAGCAGATTAGTCCATTAAAGGATGATATCATGTACATATTATGATATTAATATCATCACTTTTTCTTAAGAGAATTCAATTGAAATTAGGTCAATGAATTTGATTCTCCCTGGCTTCATCAAATACAACTTTATACGTTTATCCATTATAGGACACACTGCATATAATAGTTTTTCCTCTGATTAAGTTCAATATTTCTTAAGAGAATGATTACTGCTAATTGATCAATTTAAGTACTTACTAACTTTTTTTTTTCTTTGGTTTAAAAACTTATTTTTCTTTCCAACACAATAAACTAATGAATCCTTCTACTCGTGGGAGAAAAAAATGCATTTGGGCTTGGGATTGGATTGCTTTTTCAGCCCATTTGAACAAAACTTAAATATGTATACAAATAAATACTCACACTAGGTGTATTCTTTGTATCCATCCAAAACAAAAACAAATAGTTTCAAAAATCACAAAATGCATAATATAAATTGAAATCATGAAAAACGGAAAAAAAAAATATGATATTAACACATAGCGTTGGTCTTGAAAAAGAAACGAACAGGTGAAGAGTTTTTCACTTCCAAAAATATATCTAAGGTCAAGTATGATTAGAGTTACTCCATATGTAGAGTTTTACTTTAAAGTTTTTGGAATTTGGAAAAATTACATAAGAGATTAATGACTTTTTTCTTAAGAGGATTCAATTACGATGAGGTGTAGAAATTTTTATTCTCTCTGGCTTTATGATTCACCAAATACAACTTAATTCATAGTTAGAGATGTTAAATAGGGTTTTAAAACCCAGCCCTTCATAAACCCTTTGAAGTCCAGCCCTATTTAAGTCCTAATCCTATAAAAGCCCTCTATATTATATAAAGTCTTAAACCCTATAAAAGCCCTTTACAAACCAAACAAGTCTTTTTTTTTTCAATGAAGAACCAAACTAGTCTTTGATTTATTTTTTTGTTTCTTTTAAATACAAAAGTTATAATAAATCAAAGAGAATATAAATTTTTTAAGATCTATAAATCCATAAATCCAATTACAAAAGATAAAAAAACTCATCATTCATTTGAAGCATCATTATCTTCAATATCAAAGTTATCTTCAATGTTTCCTATAATTTAAAAACATAAGTTAGTCAAACAACATAAGAAAGTGATAACTTTGCATTACTCCTATATAACTTTGATATGCATAAATATTACCTTCAAACTCTGCAAATCCACGTAACCAGTTACGAGTACAAAGTAATGCTTGCACATTTTTTGGAAGAAGACGGTTTCTGTAAGGATTTAACACTTGACTTCCAACACTGAAAGCTGATTCTGATGCCACTGTAGTGATTGGGATACTAAGTAAATCATATGCCATGGATGCCAATTCACCATATCGATGATGGTTCTCTTTCCAAAATCTCAAAACTTCCATGTCTGCAAAAGTCTTCATCTCTAGTCTAGTTTCATTCAAATAGGTTTCCAAAATTGATTTGGAATTGTCTAGACCAGATTTAAGGCTATTTTCAAGCTCAAAGAGATCCTGAAATATACATACACACAAGATTAATAACATGTCATCTTCAGCTCCACTTTACTAGTCTTTTAAAATAAAGTAAGCTAAAACCTGCAATAAACTAACTTCATATAAGCTATAATAATTTGTTCAATCTAGGCAAAAGATACTTACATCATTCAAATCATCTTCAAGTGGTGATTCTGTGAGAAGCTCATGAGGAGTTGGCGTTGAAGACTTCAAAGACATTGCAGACTTGGCCTTGTATTCATCAAATAGCAAAAACAGATTCTTCTTAACAATATCAACTTTTTCCTTGGAAGTAATGGGATCCATTTTGTTATAAGCTGATGTAAGTATCTGCAACTTTAACCTTGGATCTAAAGCAGCTCCCATCGCTAGAATGATATTGTACTGATCCCAATACTTTGCAAACTTCCTTTGCATTTTCAAAGCCAAACTTTTCACATCATCATCGTCACAATTAGCATATTTTTTCAGCAACAACTCAATTTTCCACACTTGAATAAAGTAAACATTGGATGTGGGATACTTCACGCCTGAAAAGTAGGTGGTAATGGTATTAAAAGGTTTTAGTAAATCACAGATTTTCTCTCCACGATCCCATTCATCCTCGGAAGGCATTGACTTGTAACCTCTTTCATACAAATTCACAATAGCAAATGCTTTCCTAAATTTCAAAGCCCTAGCAAGCATCTCATATGTCGAGTTCCAACGAGTAGAGACATCCAAAGACAAACCAGCTCCACTTTTAATCCCTACACTCTCTACACATGATACAAATGAATATTTCCTCAATTCAGATGCTTTCACAAACTTAACACTCTCTCTGATATTCTCCAAAAGACCTTTAGCTAATTCCAACCCTCCTTGCACTATCAAATTTAGAATGTGTGCGCATCATCTAACATGCAAAAATTTTCCATCACACAGCAGCCTATTACCGTTCTGGAGACGATGCTTAAGAATCCTCTGCATACTATCATTTGCAGAAGCATTATCCAGAGTGATTGAAAACATCTTTTTCTCTAAACCCCACTCTTTCATACAATCATACACTTTCTTTGCAATCTCTTCACCATTATGTGGAGGTTTGAAGTCACGAAAAGCAAAAATCTTGTTGTTTAACTTCCAATCATCATCAATGTAATGCGCAATAATACAAATATATCCCATAACAGTACTACGGGCTGACCACAAATCTGCAGTGAAACACACTCTTCTTTGGTGTTTTGCAAAAATGTCTATCAACTTAAGATTTTCTATCTCAAACCTCTTATAAACCTCAGTTGCTGCTGCTTGTCTACATATATGTATACAGTCTGGATTTAGATATCTATCTCTAGCTCTGACCTTTTCATATTTAACATATCGAAAAGGTAAATCATGACAAACGATAATCTCAGCAGTCATCTCTCTATCAATTTTGTGATCATACTTAGGCCTAACTTTAGGTGGAGGCCTTTCAGGACATATTAGAAGATGGTGATTCATAGTAGATGTTCCATAAGTCTTATCAATTACCAACTTAATACTACAATGGTGACATCTAGCCCTTTCTTTTCCATCTTCCTCTATTCCTACCTTAGAAAACTCTTTCCAACACTTTGCCTTAGATTTACGTTTTTTACTAACCGGAGCTTGTGTTGATTGAGTGGCACTGTGTGCTTGTCCTTCAGTTCCCATTTCTTCGTTCCTCTCCATCTCCATGTACTCATTTTCTGCATTTAGAACCACAATTGTTTCTTCTGATTGTAAATTCATACTGTATTTCAAAAGAAACATTCAGATTTTTGTTTACAGATAGCAAATCTAAAGCTTACCCACAACAATCTAAAGCTTACCCAGATCGTGATTGTGAGCAAAATCATAAATTTGTGAGAACTCTAAAGCTTAAATGAAGAAGAGATGAAGAAGAGATTTTTCTAAAGCTTGAACAAAGAAGAGACGAAGAAGAACTTTTTCAGAAAAGGGAAAAAAAACCTAACTTAAACAGTGACGTTTTACGAAACAGAAGTTAAAAAAAAAAACAAATCAGGGCCAACTCTATTGAAGCCCTTATGTTTTGAAACATGACCCTTTAAGAGCCCGAAAATATTACAGCATAAAAACAGGGCCAAGAGCCAACATAAATAAAAATGGGCCAGGACTAACCCTATAACTTCAACCCTTTTTAACATCCCTATTCATAGTTATCCATAAGATAGAATATAACAGTTTCCCTTTTTTTTATATATATACATCACTCTGACAAACAAACAAAAAACATCACAAATATGATTACACAATATGGCTTTGATCAGCAAATGAAGAAAACACAAATCAATTCAAGAAGAGGTTAGGATACGTTTTGACACGACTAGACAAGAACACCGTGCAACCATCCTTGGGCGATATCGTGGGACAGAACACGATCTCATCACAGCCGTCCGATCTAACCCTCTTGAAATCCAACAGCGACGAGAACATCGCAATAAATAGAACAAGGTGGTTCAACGCGTAACGCTGACCTACACATTGGTGCGAACCCGATCCAAAAACTAGGAAGTTGCGTTTAAACACTTGATCTTCTTTCCTTGTCTCGCTAAACCGGTCAGGATCAAACCGGTCCGGTTCAGTAAACCCTTGAAACGAGGAGTCAAAAACCGAAGGAAAAACAATTGCACCTTTAGGGATTGTGTAAGATTCCGTGAGAGTGAAGTCACTAGCAGCAACGTGTGGGACCATACTTGCCGGCGGCCGGTATCTAACGACCTCACGGGCCACAGAGCGCGTGTATTTCATTTCCGCGAGCTGATCGGCCGTGATCAACGCATTAGACTCCGGCGACCAGATCCTTGCAACTTCCTCTCTCACTCTCCTTAACACCTCCGGCTCCGAATCAAGCAGCACCACTGCCCAAAGAAGTGATGACGTGGACGCGTCCTGTGCGGCGAATAGAAAATCAACGAGCAAACAACTGATCTCTCTGTCTTTAGAGTGCGGCGGCGGCGGCGAATTCTCCGAGATGATTGAATGCATCCAAAAATCTATTAAGCATGTTGGTTCCTCCTTTGCAGCCATCTTGGCTTTCGATTTTCCCGCGCAAATAGAGAGTGTATTCACCAGCCTCATCACCGCACGACGAGCTTCACCGAAAGCGAAGCCAGGGAGGTTAATCGGGACAGCCATTGTTCCAAGATTGAACAAATTGTAATCAGTACAAAACCTAACCCTAGCTTCCTTATCAAGGTAGGGTCCAACGAAAACCGTCTGAGAAGTCTCGAGGTTTAGGTCACGGATGAGTTCTCGTAACAACACGGGCTTAGATCTGTCGGAAAAACATTCCTGCCACCGCCGGAGATGACGGAGGATAACTAATTGTTGGAGTGTAGAGTAAGTAGAGAGTGCCTTGGGAGTGAAGTTAGGAGCTAAATGACGGCGAACGGATTTGTGTTCCTCTCCGAACATGTAAATAAGGCTATGATCACCAAATAGCTTCTTGCCAAAGGGATGTCCAACAAGGTGAAAAGCATCGGGACGAATGTTGGAGAAGATTTTATTGGAAAGCTCAGTGTCTTTGATGTAAATAATGAATTTTCCGATGAGGTAGTTGACGGAAAGGCCAACGGAAGTGGTCGCCGCCATTGTGGATTGCTTGTCCCAGAAGGAAGTTGGGTTACGGATGAGTGAAACGATGTTTCCGATGATCGGAGGGACGAAGAGAGGGCCAGGGAGGTTACGTTTCTTGACAAGGTAAGAGAGTTGTTCGAGTAGAAGTAAAAGAAGTAATATTGAGACTATGTATGGTGCGAGAGAGGCAAATGTGGGAACTGAGGAAACCATTATTCTTTGTTTGTGGATTTTGTAGAATTGTTGTAAGAAGTATTGGTAATTTTGATTGAAGCTGTTCGCAAATTTATTGGAGACAAGAAGAGTTCATAAATCATAATTAATGACTTTTTTTGCTGGTCTGTTTTTTTTTTTTTTTTTTAACTTCTATTTGTCTGTCGTCTATGTGGAGTATTTTGAATTGTTCGTGATTTGTGAGTTGACTTGATATTTCTAATACCTTAGTGTCAAGTAGATAATTTTGATAAAAAACCCTTACAATTTACTTGATGTTTTAAGTTTATTCTCCACCAATGACTTTGGTTTCAAACTTTCAACTAACAAATTTTTTTGGACAGTTTTTTTTTTACCGTAAAAGGTATAGTTTTGGAGCTAATCTCATACCAAATTACCAATCAGCCTAGTTTTCTCTAAATCATTAAAAGATCATTCCTATATATATATATATAAATAGTGCGCGAGTTCAGCACAACATTTTTTTAAGACTATGATGTAAAAGGCCGTCTCAAATAACGTATTAATTAACGTGTAGGGCAATTGAAAAATCTTTAAAAAATGTTGGCGGAAAAAGTATATGCTAACCATTTATACTGTTTCTTTTTAAAAAAAAAACGCTATAGGCTTTTAAAGGGTAGAAAACTGCAAAAACAATAGTATATATATATCAACAATCAATAAAATAGCAAGCGGTCATCAATCACATTTAAGACTATAGTCTATAGTATACTATTATAAATATACTTTTATATTATATAATCATTAGAATAGAAACTATCACAATCATATATATATATATATTAATATAATCATTTGAATAGAATCTATCACAATCATAAATATCAATTAGGGGTGGACATAATTTCCGTCCTATGTCATTTTTTGTAACAAATTCTATTCTTATTCTGGAATGTGTTTTCATATGGTACAAGTTTCTGATTTCCATTTGAGATTGAGACGAGACATAAATTCTCGAAATTTAATTTGGGATAAATTATATATAATAAATAATATTTTGTATATATCTCATAAATATAATAATATAAAATTAGAAATATTGAATCCTAGAAATGTAACTTTTATTATTTTAACATAAATATTTTGATATTTTTTATGTTTAAAAGTGTGACTTTGTATGCATAGAATTCGGTAAACAAGTAAACGAGGAATAATGCGAGGGAAGATGAATATTAATTACTTGGTTTATTTAATTTTTTATGAAGTTACTTAGTTTATTAGGATTTTAGATTGCTGGAATTTATTTTGGTTTATTTTGATTTTGATGATTTATGACTATAAAGTTTATGTTAGATTGTTTTTGAATTTTAAGTTTTTGATTATTAAACAAACACATTTGTGATAGTTTATTTGTTTGTCATTTTTTGGGAATTCATGTTTCCGTCCCATCGCATCCTGTTCCCATTCTAAATTTTATATAGAACATAAATGGAACATCTTTTGCTATTCCCAAATCTCAAAAATCTTGTCCGTTCCCATAAAATCTTGTCCCGAATTCCCTTTTGCCCACCCCTAAATATCAATTATTTATATATATACTTTTGAAGCATATTTGTCGTCTCTCAAATGTGATTGATGACCACTTGCTATTATAATGATAGTTGATATCTAGGTAACATAGAAACAGAAACCGATACATAAAAATGATTTTTTCAAAAATTTAAGAAATGGATATGTATTGGACACATGAATATACATATATATATATATATATATATTAAAATGTATAGTGAAACATCAAAATCATATTTAAAAAATACTTAAAACAACACAAAACCAATACATAAGTATTAAGTAATTTAACAAGAGATAAAAGATCATAACTATCAAATTCAAAAATTTGAATCAGTATTCAGTCTCATTTTTAAGACACTTTAATTTTATTATTTTAATAATTATGTGAAATTTTATTTTCTTCAAATTAATTAGGATTTTTTGAGTTAAGAAAAATAAATAAATATTACATATATTCTATGTTTTCAAATTATTTACTTATTAAATTTCCAAATAAAAGGGTAAGTTTTCATTGCGTTTGCAAAACGGAAACAGACGTTTCTATCTGTTTCCAAGTTATGATTTTTAAGAAATGCATTTCCACTACGTTCCAAAATATTTGTGTTTTCAAAATATTTTTGAAAGGGAAAACGGAGTTCGGATGGAGTTTCTGTGCTATCTTCGTTGATATATATAATATAGTTTTCACAGTTTTCTATCTTTTAAAACCATATAGCGTTTTTTTAGATTATACTTTTTCTTACTATTATTTATATACTTTGTGTTTCTGTGGACAGTTTTTTAATTTTAACTTTTTTTAGAGTAACTAAATCTTAAAATCATTTTATACATTGAATCTAGCTAATACAATGGAACCAATCATAATTATTTTATAAAAAAAATTGCTGTTGATCTGTAGTTTGTTTATGACATAGTTGTCACAAAACAAAAACAAAATATGTCACAAATTGTATTTGTTCTATCGATCTGATTACCTTTATAGTTTTGTAGTTAACAATGCTTTTTTTTTAAATGCAGGTATATGATTGTTTTATCTGTGGAAATTTCAGAAACATTTGGCACAATTCATTGGTGGTATTGGCCTAGTGGGAGTGGAAGACTTGGTAAAATCAACCATTGACCCAAGACTTGGTAAGTCACAGCCCCACTAAAGAGTTTCTCCTTATTAAAGTGGTGGTGCAAGTTTCACTGCGGATTGCTCGGTCTTGCTTGAACCGAATATGCAACTGCTTGTGAAAAATCTATTCTTTAATAGTTTAATACTGCATGAGAAGTGAGAACAGTACTACAGTAGGCACCATCTAAGAATAGATTTGACAAAGATTTGGGCTTGTGCTTTGATTTAATTATCAGCCCAAGTGGATAGACCGATATGGGCCAACTTAGATACAGTACTTAGCGTAGAACTTGATGTGAGCTGAACCAGTCAGCAATATGGCCCATATTATATGGGGAAACACATTGGCCTTGATTTCAGTGATCAAGCATTTAAACCTTCTTTAGTAATCAATACACCTTTAAACTTTCAAGTATCTTTTCGAGACTAAAATCTAACTTTACATAACAAAAGTATTTCACCAACTCTACCTTTAATACACCTTTAAACTTCCCAATGCTTGTAATTATGTACTCTAAAACTCTACCGAATCGCCGTGCATACATACCGATTATTTCCAATGTACAAATTATTCTAAAACCAAGAGGAAACAAAAAAAAAAAAACCATGCAAAATCTAAGCTCTAAATATTTCACATACAATATTATCCAAATGAAAAGCCTTGTCTTTTGTCAACTAAAAACATACATTATGTAAAATGAAATAGAATCTCATTACATTATGTAACTCGTAGTGTATTACAATTTGGTTATAGGTACGTTATACATACATATGAAAACATCAAATATATTTGGCTTTCTTAATTTTGTTACATAGAGATGTTGAATTAAAGAGACAATCGATCTCTCTAGAAACATTTAGAATGATCATTCTCCTGCTTTTATACGAATTTCTAACCTTAAAGCTTCTCGACGGGACTACTTTAGGTTTCCTCGGCGCCGGCGGACAGATTCTTGGAAACGCCGGTAAAATCTGGTCGGCACGAGTCGGAGTCTTACAGTAATCTTCTTCTTGTTCTTTCTTCTTTACCTTTACTCCTTCGCTTGAGCAATTACTTCTCTCTCGGGATTTCATTTCAAGATCTTGATCTTGATCTTGTAATTGTTGATATATGGGAGAAATGATGTGGAACTCATGTTGTGGAGATGTGTGAACGCTCCGGTCTGAAAACCCTAAAGAGGGTTCAAGAAGGAACCCTAGTTCCGTTTCGCAGAGATTGTTTTGATCGGAGACAACAATTCCAGCGTCTGAGAAACCCATCTTTGATAAGAAACGTAGCTCAAACTTAAAGCGTAAAAGGAAAGAGATATATAATTCTGATGAGGGAGAGAGAAAGAGAGAAAGAGAGAAAGAGTTTATGGCTTTGGTGGCTTAATTTGCTTTATATAATAGTAATACTATGTATGAGTTAGTTAATATGAATTGTGGTTATGTAAGATAATAATTTCATAGGAGAACATTCGGGTTTTTAATTAATGTTGAAGGATCCGATGCAACAACTATACTTTATGTAAGGTTGCTTTTTTATATAGTACTATAAGAGTTTTCGTAAAAATTGTTAATCTCTGTACCGATCACATGTTTCTCGCCTTTTAAGGGCGCATTTTGCTTTAAGATCCAGGTGACTATTTCAATCACACTAAAATATTTGGTAGGGAAGAAAATAAAATCGAAATTTTGTTTATAATTAAGGACTATAAACAAAATTTAAAATATACACTCATTTTTAAATTACCTATTAAATTTTAAAATATACACCCATGTTTAAAATCGATATTATCAACTATAATTTCGTTTATTTTAAGTTTTACCTATTAAAAACCGAAATTTAACATATACACTCATGTTTAAATTTCAAAAGTTTTAAGTGTCTCATTCTCATATTAGTTTCATAAAAAAATTATTCCATCAAAGAAATTTAAAATATGAGGCATATATAATAATTGTGTAAAGATAAAAAAAGGGTTGAAAGCGTATTGACATAGAAACAAGAAAAGGCCAGTTTTGTTGGTTAAAAAGAAAAAGGTCAATTACTTTCCTTTAGTTATAAGCTAGATAAAAGAAATTATTGAATTTATAGAGTCTAAAGGAAGATGGTCTGTCTCTTTCAATCTTATTCAAATTTGGTTAGATCATCATTTTCTATTATTTACTTCCTCTCTGATCCTAACTTTGATGCATGTGAAAATCAATCTCACATGCCTTCTATGTTATCACACACCTACCTATATAAACACTCTTACACATCACTATATCTTCTAATTTTTACCATTTAACTTGACCTATCATACATCCATTACCTTTTGTGTGTGTAGATCGATTTAACTGACAAAATAAACGAATAGTTATAAGATTAAATACCGATCCGAAGACATTAAACTACCCACCTAACTGACAAAATCTTAAATGTTTTATGATACTATAAATTTAGATTCCATCGACATATCTCAACATTTGTCATTTAATTTGTAACGAATGTCAACACTAATAATAGATATTGTACATGTTTGTCTTTGTTATATGTATTTATGTATAAACTATTAACAAAACACAAATGATTGCTGGAGATAATTAAAGCCTTTGTCCGGATTTTATTAGATTAAGATGTTTTATATTGTCTTTTAACAAAACCCCAAGGCATGTGTTATTTTTGTCAAAATAACAAAGAAAATGGACACAAGACACTCACCTAAGATATATTTAAACAAAAAAAAAAAACTAAGATATACCATTTGTAGTGACGATTTGTTTTACTTCGTAAAAAAGTTTGTTTTCTTTTTTCAAGTTGTTAAGCTTCTACTTCCAAAAGTAAATAAATCCAAGATTTATTCACGTAGATAGAAACGTTCAATCAAATCACGAGAGAATCTTGGTAATCTCTAATAGGACAAAAGATTTAAATAATTCATTATAAATTACTGTAAATCTTAATAAACTTTTAGTTAGAAAATTGATTAGAAGATGTACCACAGTCCCAATTGTTGCAACAAAAAAGATATAACAAGTGGAACAAACACATCATAACAATATATTAAGGACATTTCAAAAATGGACTATTACAACTCTCAAAATTTAATTGATTTTGTAGCAACCAGTGAAACATATGCCTACTAAATTATTTCGGTCGATTTAACTAATAATCAGTAAAATTTTATAAAAACAATATTACTGAAAAAATCATGTACCAATAGATAGTAGTCTTTAACAAAAAAAAAGAAAAAAAACAATCTGTAGTAAATTACGTGCCCTTTACCACAAACAAAAAAAGAATGTAAATGGTGGCACCAAATGCGTTTGTTAGATTTGTTGTAGCTCACATTTTTTAAACACCATTTATCCCAAAAAGTATATCACATTTTCAATTATTATTTTAAATTAAAAAGAATCTAAATCTAAATTCTCGAGATTCGTTGAAAAAGTTATCCCAATCAACAACTGAAGTTAAGCAGATAATTTAACTTCTTGTTCAGATTAAAGTTAAATATCAGATACTCTTTTCACCTTTACGAGTAAAATGGATACATAAATAAAAGTTAAGCACTCACTCTCATGGGAAACATAATTGAATTATATCTCATGCTCAATCATTTTGCCTCCCATCATCTATTTCCTCCTTCAACCCTTCTTCTTTCTTTGTCATTTTTTCTTCTTTGATCTTAGTTTCAATTTCAGTGTAATTACAATCATTGACTATTAATAATGTAGTTTTGGCCGAACATATGTCTCTGTGGACAACGAAAGATCATTACAAAATCTTGTCTTGTCCATACGTGATTTGTCCTAGAACTTATTATATGTCTATTGATGTTTTGTAAAATTAATGTCTAGTTAGGGCCAAATTATATACATGTATGTTTGTATTTTATCCATTTCAACCCATATTCATTAAATTCAATATCAACTTTTAACAAATATGGCCTTATTTTTTATAATTTTCTTTCACGATTTGAGACGAAATCAAAAGAGAGAAAATAAGCCCTTCATTAACTTAATTAACATTGAACAATGTGCCTTAAATACAATAAACCAAATCGAAAAATCGAAGAACTATTAATCCATCAATTTTAGTATTTTACTTTGATGAGTTTTCAAGATGGAAAAAACATTTGATATATCCCATCTTGGACACTAAAATAATAATTTTTTTAGCAATAGAACTAATTAATGACCATATCTTGGTTATTTATTTGCAAAATCTTGATGGCAATATATACATGATGTTAATTCATTTATCATGCAAGAGTGTTTTTCAAATAACATGAATTTCACAAAAAAATATCACATTATTTTGTTTGATATAATTTTACACATAATACCAAGGTATTTGTTTAAATCAAACGCTAAAACGCACACAATTTAGTGACGGTTTTACCAATTTGTTTATATGTTGCCAAATTTGACTCATGCTTTTAGTTGTCTAAGTCATTTACTTTTTACAGTCATCATAAATTATTTTGCAAGCAATTTTCCAATGATTCATGGATATTATTTACGTTTGCAGTCTGACTCAATAAATGAAACCTAGTACTCAAACTGTGAAAGTGAAGGACTTGTTATAGTGAGGTTACAAATTTAGGTAAATTGGTACTAATAAACAACGTATTAAAAACCGTCTTTAATTTGAGAGACACCAATCAAATAAGTTGTCTCTTAACCCAAAAAAAGAAAAGAAACAATTATTAAAAACTTTTTATTTGAAAGATACCAAC
Organism: Cardamine occulta; assembly: GCA_028015245.1. NCBI lineage: Eukaryota > Viridiplantae > Streptophyta > Magnoliopsida > Brassicales > Brassicaceae > Cardamine > Cardamine occulta. The sequence goes on along the minus strand of CM051376.1, from coordinate 10,692,385 downwards.
CAAATAATTATCTGTAAAAAATGTTATCTTACAAGCTTATATAGTTTTTGAATTTGGGGTACAAAACACTTTTTCCTATAGAAATTTGTGAATAAATTAATAAAAATAAATAAATTACAGATGCTAACAGTTAATATTTAAAGGCACAACACACCAAAACAATTGTTTGAACTTTGAACTTTGAAGAGACACAACTATTGTCTCCTCGGATCATTACAAAACTCCATGACTACACTAGCAGGAGCTCTAGTCTTAAGAATCATTTCCTCAAACTCATCTTCAGGGTTTGATAATGCAACTATGGCTCCTCCTGCTCCAATGGAAGCTTCATCTTCATGTATCACAACTGTTCTTATCACAATATTCAAATCAAACGTACCATTATACGAAAAATACCCGATTGAGCCAGAGTAAAGACCTCTCGAACAGTTCTCTAGCGAATCGAGAATTTCAACTGATCTTAGTTTTGGTGCACCGGTCATTGAACCACCAGGGAAAGCTGCTCTTACACATTCCACTGGACTTATATCTGATTTTTTCAGTCCACGGATCGTGCTTACCATAGTGTGTACTGTTGTGTATGATTCCACTTCCATGAGGTTAGGCACATGGACTGAACCAGGCTCACAGACACGGCCGAGATCATTCCTCAGAAGGTCAACAATCATCAGATTCTCGGCTTGATTCTTCTCACTGTTTACAAGACAGGGGAAGAAAGAAACAATGTCAAAAGTAGCATTGACGTGAACAATTCAGAAAGAATGCGAAAAACGTGTTTGGTGTACCTGAGTTTCAATTGCATTTTAAGAAGTTCATCTTCTTCAGGTGTGGAGCCACGAGCTATAGTACCTTTAATTGGCTTTGCTTCTAGCATTCCGTTTCTGTCAAGCTGAAGAAACCTTTCAGGCGAGGAACAGCATATAAACAAATTTGCATATGAGAAGTTGAGAAAGGCGGCATATGGTGCTGGATTCTTCTCTCTTAGGTGGAGATAAAGACCCAAAGGATCAGTATTCCCTATTCTCCATCTGTTCTGGGTAGTTAAACAAAGTTCGTAGCTCTCCCCGTCTTTGATATACTTCATACAGCTCTCAACATCGTTGATATACTGCTCTCGGGATTTGTCAGGAACAAAACTTGCCTTGCGTTGAGATGAATCTATAGCAGGAAGTGTTTGATCCTTCCATTTTCTTGCAGACGAAACTTTCAGGCTAATGAGCTTCTCTTCAGTGTCATTCAGGAAAGAGGTTTCTGTGGTTCCCTCTTCGTGAAGAGCTAATACATAAACGTCATCAAGCTGATGATCAATGGCGACAATGTTATCTGCGAAGAAAAAACATGCATCTGGAGCCTTGGATTTGTGACGATTAATTGGCATTCCACATTCAACTTTAATATCATACCTGCAATTCAAGAAAAAGGTAACCAAACATTCATTCCAAAAAACTGCTACAGTTGTACAATAGAAAGCCACTAATGAAAAAGTTTGTTAGAGAGATTTTATAGTCAAGACGATTTAACACATACCCAATACAACCTACGTATCCACCGCAAAATTCAAAAGGCAACCCCGTGAAGTCCTTTTCATCATAAGACATAGATGAAAGCTCCTGGTAAAAATACAGTTGACATCCACTGATGAGTCCCTATTTTATTTCACTTTCTAAGAGATAGGCTTTAACATCCGTAAATTTACAAAGTGTTGGAATACACCACACCAGAGTAGTTCCAAACTAGAGTAAAAGTCTTTCTTCATACCTTACGAAGAAAATCAAGAAAGCCTTCTTCCAAAAATCGTTTCTCAGTAGAACCCTGTGTATCTTCAATCAGAATGTGTCCCGCATGTTTAGATGTAATCTCGCTGGAAAAAACAAGTCATAAATTCAATGTTTCAGCTCCCATGATATGACACATCATTGTGCAGATAATCTCAGCCAAATCAATATAGTCGCATAATGATTGAAGCACATAGCCACATAGGTACGGCAAAACAATTTCCAGGAGAAAGGGTTACGGCGCTCAAGTTAAAAAAAGAACATAAACCTTTGTCGGATAGAGAAAGAGTAGTTCATGCGTAAAACCTTTGATCAGATAAACTAAATGTCAATTGCTTCCAGAGAGATCCACCTTTACCACCCATGAAAGAAAATCGTCCTCTAGCCTGAAACAATGTCATAGAATATATATTTTCACACAGAGGCTAACACAATAAAACAGCAATAACATTACCAAAAGCTATTGTGACTCCAGGAGAATAGACTAACAACCTTGTCACTAGAAGAAGTATCCAGCCAAAAAGTATCATTCCCTTTACTCTTGCCAAAGAGTTCCATGAATATATTTCTTGATCCACCAACTTCATGTGCAAGACCTTCAAGCTTCTTCCATTTCAACCTCAGCAATTTGGCAAGAGGTTTTGGGTACGATAAATTCACCAGATCGAAGACGTCTACACCATTTGTCTTGGCAGTAAAAAGAGACTTCTTAGGGCTCCCATAATGGCTAAAGCCGTTTCCTGTACTTCTAGTTCTGGAAAGTTCTTTCAGTAATTGAGTAGCACCAGGCACCTGCTTGTTTGCTAAAACATTTTTATTATTCAGGAGAAGCTCCAAGACAGTTGATTATAAAGGTACGCCACATGATACTAGAACAACATTGGTCTTGAATTGGAATAAGAGAAGAAAGAGGCAGAAATAACAATGTATTACTAATAAAACCATTAAGCTTAAAGGAGCTCACCAGTGTCATTTATGTTTCTTTGACGCAAGGATGGAGACTTGTAGCGACTCCAATAATCCACAGTTATGTCTTTGAAATTCTTAAATAGTTGACTTCCATAGGTGGTAGCAATACTCTCTGGGTGAAACTGAAAGTAAAATGCATGATGTCAAAGACAGCAGAACGATGGAGAAAACATAGTCTACTATATAATCTCTAATAAACACCAAACCTGTAAACCATAATGGGGAAAAAAAGAATGCATGATGCCCATGAGAATGTGTCTATTTTGTTTTCCATCAACATGAGACGAAGGCCAATGACTTCCATTTTTCAAATTTTCTGAAACAAAAGTGACAGATCCGTTCCCCAGTGAGCTCCCATTGTTATTCACAGGTACACATAACTTCTTCTCAGAGTAAGAACCAGTGTCATCATAAATCGTCCACGCTATTGGTACAAGTTCCTTTGGCAGTGATTCCTCATCTATGATAAGCGAATGGTATCTAACAACCTGCAGAATTGAAGCCCCAACACAAATTCATACTCGGTATCTAGAGATATCAATAAATGTTGCTTGTTAAAAAGTAGATGACCTGCCTTGAAATCAGAGTTTCTCCCGGATGGAATATCAGAAAACAATATGTTCCCATCATGTTCAATCCCACTACATGAATTAGACGGAAATGGTGAGTAGAATATCTAACAGACACTAAGAAATGAGAAATAGAGGAGAATTAACCAAATAGCAATAATTTTAACAACAATTCATTTCAGGACAAGGTGGCTATTAGAAGATAGAGAGAGAGCATTGGAATTAGTCCTGCATACTAAAAATTACATTTCTCAATACCTCAACCGTCCATGGACTGGTTCCGGGGCATGCACCACATGAGCTCCATGGACATAACCCAGTGCCTGCCAAAGCATATTGTCTAAGTTTACAAATAAATAACCATTCGTGACTGTAGGAAACACTTCCAAAAGAAATACTGCGATCTTTATGAAGATAAAATTACCTGGTGGCCAAGACAGACACCTAGAATTGGAATATCATGACATTCACGCAAAAGACGAAGACAAATTCCTGCAGAGCCAAAGTTAAGTTTGAGAAAAGAAAAACAAGAATAATGCAAAAATTCGATAAAAAAACCTAGAACAACTGGGTGATACCTATATCAGCTGGGCACATAGGTGAACCAGGTCCAGGTGATATTACAATATTATCGAAAGAAACATCTTCATATAAGTAATGGTAAGCTTCGTCCCAAGTCCACTCATCGTTTCGAATAACCACAGGAGGCACTACACAGGATACAAACAAGAGATTGAAAAAAAACGCAAAAATTGCATTTACAGAGATTGACAGAGAGATAAAAAGATAGTTTACCTCCATTAATAGTACTCAGAGCCTGATATATATTGAATGTATAGCTATCATAATTATCAATTAACAAAGTCCTCACAATACCAAGCCTTTCTACAGGCTCTCTTCTTAATAGACTCTTCTTAATAATCGACGAATCTTCCAATTGTCCTACCACAAAGCGGCTTGATGCTATAACCTTCCTCGTACCACGACAAGGTAAATTAATGTATTTCTTCTTCCATTTCTCATCGATTCTAACCGATTCAGGAGAGAACAATCGATTTGCAACCGAAAATCTCATAACATTTTCACTTGTATATGAAACCTCAGAAGATGTTGAACACAATGAAAAATTCATGTTCATAGCTCCTGCACAAAGGAACACATCAATTTCATAGGAATCCAAATTAAATACGGTTCAGAGATCCAAACCGGAGTTACAGAGATTGGCACTGAAATGAAATTAGGGTTCATATATCACACAAAATCAACTAATCGCACAACTTGAAAAGTTCCATTTCCTAAAACATCAGTCTCTAACAAAGTGAAGATTCCATTGATTCTTCATTTCAAAGATTTTACGATTATATCTTTGATTAATCAACCTAAAGTTGCGATAAAATGGATTAAGCTAATTCAAATCTCTCTATGATTAATTCCATCGAACGATCTATGAAATCAAACACAAACATAATCCGGAAACGAAGAGATAGTAAAGAGAAAATGAAAAGAGAAACTTACGTTCAGAAACGAAACGAAGATAGAGATTTGAAAAAGCACGATCGTACCAATGGAAGAAGCTTAAGCTTTTGCTTTGCTTTGCTCGAGAGGAATCTATGGTGTGGAGAGGGACGAAGAAGAATTGGTTTTTTTATAAGCGTTTTATAGCTTCTATGAAGAAGATACGAGTGGACCCCACTGAACAGTGTCAGCCAATTAACTTTTTATATTAAAATGGAAATTAACATAAATGCTTTAAATATATATATAAAAAACAATTTGATAAAAGATAAAACTAGACATCAATGTTGAATAGTCCTATCCACTAAACTAAAATAAAATGAAGTTAAAAATCTATTATATAAATAATGTTTTAGAAAAACATTGTCGTATTTTACTTTATTACTTGATAGTTTATCCACTAAATTAAACTCAGATGACTTTTTTTTTTCATACAAATTGTTTTTTTTTATGATAGAAAATATATCCTAACTATTCCCCAAATTCTATTTATAATGAAGAAGAGTTTGGGTATTTGTTGGTCTATGTGTCTAAAGCTAGAACTTCGATTTCATACAAACTTTTTATTTATACTTAACAATTTAGAAAAAATCAAGTAACACATTTTAAAAGTTCATAATCAATTTGATTGAAAAACAAAACAAAAATATATATAAACTAGAAAAAGTCCCGCGCGGTGAGCAGATTTTATATACATTTGATATACAAATATAATCTATATTTTGTTTACCTCTTATTATGTGCGAGAATAATATAGATTAATGTTTTTTATATTTCTATTGGTTCAGTAATAATTATTCTATTTTTTATTTATATATTTTTTGTATAATCCAACTATTGTATAAATAATTAAATTTCATTATAAATACTTAAATAGTATTAAACATTCGTCACTAAGCTTGGTATTTGAATTTGCACATTATTTGAAAATTCCTAATAATTTCATTAAAATTCATTACTATAATTATTATTCCAAAATTATTATTAATATTAAAATAATTCTTTTCTACAATAAAGATAACTTATTTTATAGTTTAACCAATTTAAAATAATGGAGTGTAACCCACTGTAGGTACGAAAAATGGAGTGTACTGGTTTTGGACTCTGATAAAAGTGTTGTCAGGATCATCTTTGGAATTATGTCTTTATTTATCCACCTGACATGGTGAGTCTTTCCAGGCGCAATATTGTTATGACTGCGTATATGAGAGATTCAGGTGTTATGGGGCTTATGGGTTTGAAGAAAAAGACCGATGACCCAATTTTCTATAGAGGTTATCTTAATTTCAATTTTGCCATCGATTCATATATTCACTGTATTTAGCAATTGCCTCTACCGTGACAAGATTATCAAAAATATCTTTAATCTATCTTAGATCATATCAACATGAAAATGCATGTCGTTTTAATATTTGAGTTAATCTTTTGAAAATGTCACGTAGTTCTTGAAAGCGAATTGCGTAAATTTTGGATATTTGGCGTAATTTTATTTTCAGTTAATAAAATTATTTGAGATATACTAGAGTCCTACATGCAGTGGTGGCAGAGCCAGAGGTTGGATGATCACAGTGGTGGAGATAAGTATTTAGAGAGACGTGAAAGCATCAAGGCTTAGAATCCAATTAACCATTCAATCCGTCCGTCTATGTTTTAACCATACAATCCAATTAACCATACAATCGATACGATTAAAGGATTTCAAAAAGTGGTGTTGGTGCCCAAATTCATCATCATCTACTATGCTTGTACCTTAGTGAATCTAATTAAAACACAAATAAAAAATCATTCATCAACCATCAATCAAATTCGATTTAACATGAACTGGAGCCAGATATCATGGTTTTTAAATCAAGCTATCCATATATAGAATATTTTTTTTTTCCGGATCGGATTGGATGGATTTGAATCATGGATCTGATTTGATCTAGGATTCCTTTATTTTACTCACCTTTGTCATCTTGTTACATTATGTTTGGCCAAAACACAAGCCTTGATACCTAGAAAATAATTTGTTAATTAACAAAGGTTTAGTATATGGTGAGGTCAGGATTGCAACACCATTTCAATTTGAAGTTTTGAAGAACCATGAAGAAGAGAATATAGTCGATAATATTCAGCTGACTTCTGTTACAGAGAAAGTCTCTACACCACAAAGTGAATCTGTTTCAGATGCTACTCAAGAGAAAGAAACTAAGACTGAGATGGAGAATATTTCAAAGGAGAAATCAGTTGGTGTTACTGGAAAAAACACAGATTTGGAAAAGACACAATCAAATATGCTTGGTCAGGATGACGCTGCAGCTAGAGTTTACTTGCCATGAAACTCAAAGAACTCGCACAAATACATTTCAGACACAACTCAAAGAGCGAGGGAGGCAAACCCGAGTGGTGTTGGGAAAAGGAACCAACAAAAAAAATATTAATGTCGATGTTCTTTTGGAATGTTCGAGGCTTTAATAAATTAAATAAGCATTCTGTTGTAAAAGATTGGATCAGATCAAAATCTATGTTGTTTGGTGGTTTGATGGAAATGAGAGTCAAAGAGAGTAGAGCTACACATGTTGCAGCTTCGACTTTCTTGGATTGGTCTATGGAATCAAATTACGAATTATGGTTATCTGGAGTAATAAAGTGAAGCTAAAAGTGGTACTTAAAACTGGGCAGATAATTTCTTGTTTAGTTCAGGTTGCGGACCAAACAGAAAATTTCCTTTGCTCCTTTATTTATGCATCAAATATAGCAGAAGAAAGAAAAGATTTATGGAGAGATCTTAAACAGCTTCAGGATTTTCCACAATTTTGTGGGAAACTATGGATTTCTCTTGGAGATTTCAATGAAATTCTTGATACTGAAGAGCATTCTCTCTTTGTCTTGTCACTAACACTTCATAGTATGTGTGACTTCCAGGATACTGTGAGACATTGTTCGTTTATGGACATGGCTTATCATGGTCCCCTTTTTACATGGTGTAATAAGCGGGAGGAGGGGTTGGTTTGTAAGAAGTTGGATCGGGTGCTTATCAATAACGACTGGCTGCAGACTAATCAGAATTCTTACTGCGTCTTTGAAGCTGGAGGGTGTTCGGACCACTTGCGTGGTAACATATATTTACACGGTGCCCCGCACAAACCAAGATGTCCTTTCAAGTTCACTAATGCCATTGCTACAATGGAAGAGTTTATGCCCACTGTTGAGGAGTATTGGATGAATTCAGTTGCTTTGTTCCCTTCCACCTCTGCACTGTTTCGATTTACAAAGAAACTGAAGCTACTAAAACCTTTACTAAAAAATCTGAGCCGACATAAGCTTCATCAACTGTCTCGGCAAGTAGAAGAAGCATATGCTTATCTTTGTGAGTATCAAAACATAACTCTTTCTCACCCAGACCCTCTGGCTGTTACAGCGGAAGCTTTAGCTTATGATAGATGGGAAAAGGTTACGGGACTTGAGGAGAATTTTCTCCGCCAAAAATCAAAGCTCCGTTGGCTGAATGTGGGAGACAAAAATAATAGATTTTTCCATAATGCGGTGAAGGAAAGAATAGCTCAGAATGCAATTAGAGAAATTGTAAGTCTGAATGGAGAGCGACTAACTAGTAGAGATGACATCAAATCGGAGGCTGTACGGTTTTTTTCAACCCTATTTACTCATAAACCATCAGATTATACATGAGCCACAGAAGCAGAGTTGGGGAGTTTATTAAATTTCAGATGCTCAGAGAATGAGAAGGAGAATTTAATTTCAGTGGTAACAGAGGAGGAAATAAAGAAAGTCTTGTTCGCAATGCCTTCAAATAAATCCCCAGGACCGGATGGATACACGGTGGAGTTCTTTAAACAGACATGGTCTATCGTTGGAAAAGATTTCATGGTGGCAGTCAAGTCTTTTTTCACTTACGGTTTTCTCCCAAAGGGACTCAACACTACAATCTTGGCACTCATACCAAAAAAGACAGAAGCAACAATGATGAAGGATTATCGCCCTATATCTTGTTGTAATGTGATATACAAAGTCATTTCGAAAATTCTGGCCAATCGCCTCAAAAAGATTCTCGATGGGTTTATAGCGCCGAACCAATCTGCTTTTATAAAAGATCGCTACCTTATGGAAAATCTTCTACTAGCATCAGAGTTAGTCAAAGATTATCATAAAGAAGAGATATCATCTCGATGTGCTATGAAAATTGACATCTCTAAAGCTTTTGATTCAGTTCAATGGGAGTTTTTGGAGAAGATTCTCACAGTTATGCAGCTCCCGTCAACTTTTATTCGCTGGATCAGTTTGTGTGTAACAACTCCCTCTTTCTCGGTTTAAGTGAATGGGGAACTTGCAGGATTCTTTAGAAGTGAAAGAAGTTTGAGACAAGGGTGCTCACTATCCCCTTATCTATTTGTCATAGGTATGAATGTTTTATCGATGCTGTTGAATGAAGCAGTGGGTGAGAGAAAGTTTGGGTATCATCCGGGGTGTAAAGGATAGGATATAACTCACTTATGTTTTGCAGACGACATTATGGTCTTTGCAGATGGTAAAACTTGATCCATTGATGGTATTCTTGAAGTTTTTAATGATTTTGGTCGCTTCTCAGGACTAAAGATTAGTTTTGAGAAAACTACCTTATTTGCGGCAGGGATCTCCTCAACTAGAAGATCTACGCTAGCCTCACAGTTTCCTTTTGATATGGGGACTCTTCCTGTAAGATACTTGGGCTTACCATTGATGACAAAAAGAATGTCCAAATCAGATTACCAGCCTTTGATAGACAAGATTCGGAGTCGTATTGGGACAATTCAAAAATTGATTTCTCTCCTTTGCTGGTAGGCTTCAATTACTTACTTCGGTAATTGCAAGCTTAACAAATTTTTGGATTGCAGCCTTTCGCCTACCTAGTGCCTGCATCAAAGAAATTGAGAGAATCAATTATGCTTTTCTATGGTCGGGAATAGATTTAAATCCAAGAAAAGCAAAGATTACTTGGCGGGAAGTATGTAGACCAAAGACAGAGGGAGGTCTAGGTATAAAGTCAATTGAGGAGGCAAATAAAGTGAGTTTTTATAAACTAATATGGCATTTACTCTCAGCAAGATCTTCATTGTGGGTTAATTAGGTGAAAAAGAATTTGATAAGAGCTGGTTCATTCTGGTCTGTAAAGATGAATTCAAGTGCAAGATCTTGGATGTGGCGAAAGTTAATTAAGTATAGAGATCAAACTAAGAATTTCCATAAGATTGATGTGCGATGTGGAATGGATACATCTTTCTGGTTTGATGATTGGTCTCCTCTTGGACGACTTCATGATTTGTTGGGCGATAGAGGATGCATCGATATGGGAATCCAGTTACATGCTTCTTTGGCAGATGTTATTGCTTCTCACTGGACAAGGAGATGTCGGGTTATTTTACTAAGCAGAATTGAGGAGGAGATAGTAAAACTACGAGACTGTGGCTATGTTGACTCTGATGTTGTTCTATGGCGCAGCAAGGATAAAAAATTCAAAACAAAATTCTCATCACGGGACACTTGGAATCAAATTCGGAAAGTGGTGCAGCGTAAAGAATGGTACAAAGGTGTGTGGTTCTCTCACGCAACGTCTAAGTACTCTTTCATTTTATGGCTTGCAACACACAATAGATTGTTAACGGGAGATAGGATGCTGGCTTGGAACAGAGGTGGGAACATGACTTGTGGTTTTTGCAATCAGATGTTGGAATCTCGTGATCATCTATATTTCTCATGTAACTTCACATCTCTGATCGGGTACAAGCTTACTCATGGTTTATTCCAACAGAGATACGCTTCCCAGTTTGGAGAAATACTTTCCCAAATCTCAGACTCTAGCTTCAGCTGTACTCATCGATTTATTTTGTGCTACGTCTTCCAAGTCACTGTTTATGTGCTATGGCGAGAGCGAAACCGCAGAAGACACAATGAAGCAGTAAGGACCAGTCTAATCTCATCAAGGACATCAGCAGCACTGTTCGGAATCGTCTCTCGACGCTGCAACGTCAGGAAAAATTCACTGATGGTTTGCTTGTATGGTTTGGAATGAGAGCTTGAGGCCAGAACCCCTCTGTGTTCTTTTAATATATATATATATATATATATATATATATTTCTCTGTTTATTTTCCATCTTTCAAAAACATCTCTACTCAAAGATACATATAATGTAACCATGGTTTTTTTTATGAATAAATTTTACATTCATACAAAAAAAAAAAAGAATTATTGCCACCCATTTAAAAATCTTAATTATATTTGTATCCACTCAATTGGGATCTTAATGGACAAGATCATGTGTTGGACATACTTTACCTACAACGTCAATCAATAGAACCATTTGTTAATGATCGTAAATAAGGATTTGATTCTCTATTCCTCAATTAATAGTATAGATAAAGACAAAAATTAAATGTTTAAAAGCAAATCCTTATTTATAAGATTACAATGTGTTCAATCAATGAATATTTCTTCACGAAAAACATGAGTTTAAACAGTAGTCGTCCATATTCTTTTTATCTCAACTTCAACTTTCCATGAATCCAAATGTTTTTATACAACGAAGCCTTATGAACTAAGGAACAATAGCCCATATTTAAAAAAGTGGATTTCTTTTTTTAATCTCAATAAAAAAAATGGTGCAGTGTTTTTTTTTTCCAACCAGACATTAATAAAAAAATCACTCTCCAATTGATAGACCAATTTGAAAAAAAGTTTTACAAAAAAATTTCAGAAAATAAAACTCTAGAGGTTCGTGCTAAGCAATCGGTTTGTCTATTACAAGAACGGAAAACACGGACAATTGAGAAACAAGGTAAAAAACTGTGAAGCAAAGCAAGATCTTCTAGCCTATTTCGCAAAGTAAAGTATTGATGTTGTTTGCCCCTTTAAAACTGATTTTTAGAACTTTCTAGATCTCCGATTAACATTTCTACATCTAATATTGTTGAAACATTTGGGTTGAGATCTTCGATTTTGAAAAATATAATTCAAATCTATGTGTGTGGTGTTCTTGTGCTAGAAATATTGTTGTATAAATGAAGTTTAATGAAATATTTGTTGTATTCGGTATTATCCATTTCTTTTTTTCTTTATGGGGTTTTTATTTTATTTTTGGTGTTTATAATGCATTGGTCTTTATGTTTGGTTGCTATTTATATATTGGTGTGAAATAGATGTTGAATTATACGATATTGGAGCTCAATATATCATTTATGGAGAGAGAGTAATAACCGCATACATGATGTAGGTAGCACTCCATATACAACAATGGTAAGACCTATAAATAAGATTATCCGTGATCGCATCACGTCTCTACACTACCCACCCAACAGTAAAAATGGAGGTTTGATGGATTGCTGGATTGCCACAAGGTCATCTCACTAAACATTCCGACCAGTTCTGTTTTTGGAAAAGTTTAAAACTCTTGTCTTTTGCTAATTTTGTATCATGTATATTCTCTTACTCATAATAAATTTAAACTTTCATCCAAAAAAAAGAAATAGATGTTGAATTCAACTTTCTGATTTATTGTTTAATATTTAATTGCTTTTAATTTTTTGGCTAAATTATCTTTCATTATTATTCTTAACTATATTTTACTGTTAGTCTTTGACCAGTTTGTTTTTTCTTGCTTACCGTTGGAGTATGGAGTATTGATTATGTAGATTGTGGTGACTGTTTTTATTAGCTTTTTATATGATTGCTGTTATATATTGCCCATACGTTTTTTTGAATAATTTTATGTGCACTACATATATCATTAGTTGTGGTGATTTATTTTGAGATTTTATTATATGATCTTTTATATTATAGCATATAAAAACATACTTTTGATTGAGTTAATTCTTTGGAAAGTAACCCAATTTTGTTACTCTAAAAAGTATATCAGGATTCAATAGTAAATATGTTTAATGTATTTTAATTAGGACAAACAAATGTTTTTATTTATTATAGATTATTTATTATAGATTTTTCATCATTGTAGTAACAAAAAAAGATCAAAGAAAATAATAAAATATGTATGCTATATATATATATATATTTTGGAGTTGTTTTTTTTTGAAATTTCTTATGTATTAGTCTTGTATATGTTTTTTTCTATTTATATATATTAGTGTAAAATAGATGTTGATTTAAGTTTTTTTTTCAGATTTTTTGTATCATATTCTATAAATATGTCAATCTCCACTATTACTTTAAAATAGTAGAAAAATAAATTAAATACTTTAAAATAGTAGAAACATATAATTTTTTAAAAACACAAACTAACACAATTAAAAAAAAACTCACATAACCAGATTTGTCTACAATGGCTTTGATCACACAGATCCTTATATTGGTGGGATCGCAAGAATCATTCCACCATATTTTTACTTTAAAATAGTAGAAACATATACTTTAAAAAAATTCTAACAAACTAACACAATTCTTTTTTAAAAAATCAAGTAACCAGGTTTGATATTTTAAAATATCTATTTGTATTAATATTTAGTCTTAATTGCCATTCAGTATTATTTTTAATTCTCTTTGATTAGTAGTGTTGTTTTTGTTGACCAATTTTTTTTCATATTTATAAGAGACACGTGGTAGTATTTTGTAGCTCCATAGAAAGATAACCCTACTATATTAGATAAGATATATATATATAAAGGTTATTCATATTATTTATAAAAGATGACTTAGTAAGGTTTTAAAAAAATTCGTTATTTTTCAAGTATACAATAGAGCGACACAAGGACTCATGTGAACCCTATCAATGAAGAATTTCAAGTACATGCTTCAAAATAGGTCTGGGAATAATTTCAAATATACATATATATATATATATAGGTCTCGTCTGGGAATCCAACGTTCACCAAACCGGTCAGTTATTTTGGTTTTGGAAATTGTGTCACCATGTGTTTCTGCTTCTTTGTTGTCGATTTGATTTGTTATTGGATAGTTTTATCACCACCAGTGATTTTCTCAAAGACATGTGTAACTGTGATATATAGTCTAGCGGGTAGCAGTGAAGTTGTAGGGTGTAAGTGTTATGTGAAACGTATAAGTGAGACCTAAAATATCTAATAAGCACTGTGGCATTGAACAATTATTGGTGATGGCACCAGTATAATCACCCTGCAAAGGAAATAAATGATTAATAATTCTAGATTGATGTATTTGAGAATAACTTGATGTGCAAATGCTATCTTCTCATATTTTTTCAATATGTTCGCAGCTCTAATACCAATTAGTTTACACTACAAGAAAACAATTAAATAACTACTACACAATTAGTAGCATTTTAGTCGCATATAAGTAAAAGGAGACTAAAATGCGACTAAAAAATAGAATCGCAAATCGTGCGTCGCTAAATGAGGTAGTCGCATTTTGGTCGCAAAATATGCAACTATTTTGCGACTAAATAAACCGTCACATACTTTGCGACAGCTATATGCGACTACTTAGCGACTTGAAAAGAGCGACGAAAAAGCGACTACCAAGTGGACGTTGCAAAAATATCGCCGACTAATAAAAGCCGTAGCAAATCAATCGCAAAAATAAGGTGACTATTTGGCGACGACATTTGTAGTCGCATATTTTGCGACGAAATTGCGACTTCATATACGTCCCAGAAACGGCAACATTTCAGTCGCTAATTAGTAGCAGAAAAGGCCACAAATTTGTGACTATTAAAACGTAACGCATAAGCGACTGAAATGCTACTGTTGTTTTAATTAATAAAAACAAAATACAATTAAAAAAACGTAACTATTAATTTAAAAACAAAATTAATTTAAATATTTAAAAAGTAAATAAAATTGCAAAAGTATTAATGAACCATAATTTTAACAAAAAAAAATTTAATAAACAAAAAAAACCTAATTATTGTCTAAAAATTCAGTTTAGTTCTCTGGTGGGGGGTTGTGGTGACGTGGTTGACGTGCTCGGGTTCTGGGAGTGGGCTTCCACAAACCGTGCATATCCTGGATCCTCTCGCATATACGCCACAAGCATCTCCAAGCTAGCTACTGTTACCTGAGATTGTTGAGCTACTTCCTTCGCTTCTTCTGCTATCTTCATGGCTTCCTCGGCTTTAGCACAATGATGCTCGTTCTCCGCGGCTTGCTCTTCGATCCTGCGATGAGCAGCTTCAAGTTGGTCCCGTAGTTGTGCCATCGAAGTGTAGCTACTTGACGCACCGGACCGCTTATCCCTAACAAATCGGCTCTCCAATCTATTTTTTTAATGGTATGTAAACAAGATTTTAAACAAAAATAACAAGTAAGTTTACATATTTTACTACAACTTTTGTATTGTTTGCTATTTAACATGTTGCAAATACCCTAATGTCGAAAAACCATATATCCTATAAATAACTAACTAAAAAGTAGCTATATTATTAGATGAGTTAAAATATATCAAATTTAACACTATTAAAGAAGCTTAATAATTTCTATTTATTTCAATAACTTTACTGAGAATTTCTTCGTCTATTGTTTAAAAATTAGTTGATAATTAAAAATGAATATATATTAGTTGATAATTAATAAAGAATTTATTCATCATACTCCCTAAATAGTTTTATATAAACTAAAATGTATGGATTCATATCATCCCTCGAGAATTCATAGTCTACAATGCATCGTGTTGTTTGAGACAGCATCCTTTGAATAACGAATTTGGATACATATTGATGCTTTACACTATGAGATAAATTGATTGAGTTTTATAAGCTATAGTTTTTGTATACAGAATTATCAAATATTTTTATTCAAATAAGGTGATTACAAAGTTTATAGAAGAGAACATGTCAAACAAATTTATAATGGTAGCCACTAGTTTTTAAGAAAAATATAACGGTTGGACAGAATTAGTAAAAAATAATTTTCAAAAAATTTCAGCAATGCAAAGCAATTAGACGAAAATGACATAAATAACTCAAACAATATACATTTTTCACATACCTTGTTACTACAATAGAAACGGAGATGAGCTTTCTTTGCCGACCTTCGTGGTTATACCTTGCAACCGCTCAGAATACGCTAAAAAAGAGTCTGCACGCACAAAGCATCACTATCAATATTTTAAAACACCATCATAGGGAAATATGAACGAATGAATTCTGGAAATGCCATAGTAGTCCTAGTTTTCAAAACCAAGATTTAGAGGGTATTAAACCAACATACAAGAAGATAAGCATAAGCAAAATCCCAAATTTGGTTAAAAAAAAATGCATTTAACCTTCAAAATAAACTAGACACAATCGGTTAGAGATTGGTGAAATTTTTTTTGCAATTTCGAAATCTATAATCGGTTTATGTCAATCTCTAAAGCATTTCGAATGTAGATAAGTTATGCAATTTAAAGCATCATCGGATCTGAAATCGTCAAGCTATTACGTATGCGGGTACCGGTGTTGATTTTTAATAAAATTGGTAGGAGACACAAATTTGATAGATCTGCAGCTAATCTAAACAACCTACAACAGAGCAAGTAACGGCGAATTTGAGTACAAGAAACTGCCTTAATTTGAAACATTATCTATACCTCTAAACTAATTACTAGAGATCAAGGAACTCGCGGAAAACCAATAAATTTATAACGAAATATACCTCCTGCTCGTCAGGAAAGGGAGAAACGATCGATTTTGCTTCGAGTTATAGAGATTCCTGAAAGTAACCGGATCGGATCGAGGAGAGGTGTTGTGAGATGATGTGAGAGATTCTTCGTGGCCCTAGACCTGATTGTTCGGAAATCAGTTATGTGAAGCATGCAAAACCCAGATTCCGGGGTTCGTGTGAAAGAAGGAAGCCGAAGTCAGTGAATCGGAAGAAGGTGGAGGAGATGGACGAAAATGGTTCAGAACGGCGGAAGGGGAAAAAAGAAATAAGTTAGATGTTGATATATATCACGAAGTCTAATTTAGTCCTTTCTTATTTAGCTACTGAAATGTGACTGAAATCATTAAATCTGTATTATTCATTTAAAAATGCTCATAGTCGCCTTTAGGTCGCCTTATTTAGCTACTAAAATGCGACTTTATGACATATATTATGCTATTATTTTTTTATTCGGAAATAAAAAACCGTAGTCGCACTTTAGTCGCTAAATATAGCTACTAAAAGGCGACTGAAATCATTAAATCCGTATTATTCATTTAAAAATGCTCATAGTCGCCTTTAGGTCGCCTTATTTAGCTACTAAAATGCGACTGTATGAAATATATTATGCTATTATTTTTTTAATTCGGAAATAAAAAACCGTAGTCGCAATTTAATCGCTAAATATAGCTACTAAAAGGCGACTGAAATCATTAAATCCGTATTATTCATTCAAAAATGCGTATAGTCGCCTTTATGTCACCTTGTTTAGCTACTAAAATGCGACTGTATAAAATATAGTATACTATTATTTTTTTAAATCGTAAATAAAAACCGTAGTCGCCTTTCAGTCGCTAAATATAACTACTAAAAGGCGACTGAAAACATTAAATCCGTATTTTTCATTTAAAAATGCTTATAGTCACCTTTATGTTGCCTTTTTCATTTAGCTACTGAAATGCGACTATATAAAATATATTATGCTATTATTTTTTTTAATTCGTAAATAAAAACCGTAGTCACCTTTAAGTCACTCTAATATGCGACGAAAAGGCGACAACTCGATTTTTGTTTACGCGAAAATATTTTCCCCGGTACAATCAGATAGTTGACATCGAATCTGATTCTCTCACCACCACCCTCAAAATCCAGACTTGGAGGAGGGAGAGGTGCAGGTTCCTCAACATTTAGACCAAATTGCCTCGCGATTTGGTGGTAAAATTATGCGACGTTTTTGCGACCACCTTTTTTGGATTATAATGCAAAATTTAGTCACTAATTGGTAGCACCATTTTGCGACCCTTTAGCGACTATATTTTTTGGGACAAAAATGCAACCAATATGCGACTGTTTATATTCGTTAGTTTCCCTATATTGCGAGTAAAATTACAAAACTACGCAAGTCTTATATTTGTCGCTATTTGGTGGCAAAATTATGCTACTTTTTTACGACTAATTTTTTTTTGGACTATAATGCGACCAATATGCGACTAAATTATTAAAGTCACATTTCAGTTGCAGAAACGTCACAATTTAGTCGTTTTTTTTTGCGACTACATAAAGCAGTCGCTTCATGTAGTCGCTTTTTACGTGTTTTCTTGTAGTGTTAGTAGCTTCACGGTAAAAAAAACACGAAAGTTATGACATCTTCTTTGTCACAAACTGATCACTCGACTCGATGCATGTTTGATAAATAATTTAATAATATATGTTGGTTTTTAGTCATTTTGAGAATCTAATTTTTGGGGATAAATAGAATGTAGAGGAGCTGCAAACCTTACAACTTGCAACACATTTTTATTATTACATGTGTCGCAAACCAAAGCCGTGTCTTCTGGTCTTAGTTTACATGCACATTTGGTGCATGCAATGTAGTGCCAATTATAATGTGGTATTATCTCGAGGATGTTAGCGATGCAACTAAAGGAGGCATTGTGCTACATCGGTATAATTGTAAGAAACTAATTTTCCAAAATTGAGTACGAATTAGAAGAACCAATGTTTGATGATCTCAATGTTAATACATGTTAATATTTATTAATATTATAGAGGGAAACCCAACAAATTTTCTCATTCAAGAGAGACAATATAAGAAAATGTTTGACTAAAAAAGTTATTCGTATAAGAAAATACTTGATTGAAAGCCTTATTCACAGGAAAACACTCACAGACCATGAAGCGCATTTTGGACATTTTCCAGAGTTTGAATGATCATGCCCTTGAGATAACTCACCAGCTGATCCAAGCTCACGACTATGGCTTGGTGGGCCTTGACCTGGCATCCAGTGAGCATGACACATCCTTGTAGTTGGCAAGCTCGATGCGGGACGAATCTCCACCGTTGATTACAACTTCAAGAGATGGTGCTTAGTCGCAAGCGTGGATTATAATTGCTCCTAATGCCTCAAAGTATGTTTCTTGAATCATGTACCATTCTTTTGAACACACTAAATTCATCTCTGTATATAATAATTAAATGCATTATAATCAACATAGAAAAACCAGATAAAATCATAAAACTGAGACTTCATTCCCGGGATAAGGGCTTGTTTTGATACAAATTACGTCTTTGATTAAATTAAGTTCCATCCAATTTTGTTTCCAATATACATAGATAGATTAAACAAGTTAGTATGACGGATCGAGTCATATTCTACACAATAAAATATTTAAAACTAAATTACTCTAAAACGAAACCAAAATGGATAAATAATAAAACAAAACCAGAAATTTCTTACTTTAGATTACGGGAACCGGGACAGAACAATGCTTTTGGAGAGAGAGAGAGCCATCTCTGAGCACCAAATCCTAAATTTGGATTAGAATGGTTTATAACTTCTTCTTCTTACTTATAATCCCAATGGTCGAGTAACCGAGTCAAATGTCATATATATAATTAGACTATTAAAATTGAAATTTTCCTTGGATTAACTATTGGTTATACGTTAGACTAGAAATTTAAAAAAAAAAAAAAAAAAAAAAAAACTATATACCTATATTTTTTATATACCTTGAACATTTCTGGTTTGAACAAAAAAAGGATTGTGTGCATACATATATCTACAAATAGAAAGATAACATAAACTTTCACTAATAAAATCTTTGAAAATAACTTACCTAACCAAGCAAACAAAAAACAATATAACTAAAAGATAACAAAGTGAGAAAAATTAAACATACTTTATTATTTTTTACACTACATGATTCATAAGATCTGTCACAAGCCATGAAACATCAATGGGAGTAGTGAATAAGCTCTTTTTCTCTTTTTACTTCTTTCCGTTAATGCTTCATGGCTTATGAAAAATCGTATGAATCTTGTAAGTGTAACAAATAATAAAGTATGTTTATTTTTTCTCACTGTTTATTTTTAATTATATTGTTTTATTGTTTTTTGTCTATGTAAGTTATTTTTCAAGGATCTGATTAGTGATAGTTTATTTTATCTTTCTATTTGTAGATTAATGTAGATTTCATGCAATAAATCTCTCATTTTGTTCAAATCCGGAATGTGAAACTTCTTCGATGCTCAAGGCATATAGAGAATAATACATGGGTTATCGCATATATCTCTATGTATTTTAGCTCTTATGCGCGACATTTACGCTCCAAGTGTATGAGATTTCCTTGTGGATTTATTGTCCAACATATAACCAATGGTTTATCCAAGGTAAATTTCAATTTTACTATAGCCTAGTTATATATATGATATCGGACTCGGTTACTCGACCATCGGGTTTATAAGGGAGAAGAAATCATAAACCATTTAATCCAAATTCAGGATTTAGTGCTCAGAGATGGTTTACTCTCTCCAAAAGGCATTGTTCTGTCTCGATTCTTGTAATCCAAAGTAGAAAATTTTTGGCTTTGCTTTATTATTTATCCATTTGTGTTTGGTTTTAGCGTAATAAGGTTTTAACTCTTGTATTTTGTGTAGGATATGACCTGATCTGTCATACCAACTTGCTTAATCTATCTACGTATACGGTTTACTTATTTTGTACTGGGGTTTGTGGGATGACCGGAAAAAATTGGAGGTAATTTTTAATTTAATTAACCGTGCGAAAAAGACATATGGAACTATTTAGAGTCCCTTGGATATATGAAAGAAGTGATTCATATCAAAACAAGCTCTTATCCCTAAAATGAAGTCTAAATTTTATGATTTTATTTGGTTTTTCGATATCGAATATAATGTATTTAATTGTTATATACACAGATTAATTAATTGTGTTCTAAGGAGTGGTACCTGATTCAACAATCATACTTTGAGGCAATGATAATCCACGCTTGCGTCCAAACACCATATCTCTTGAAACTGTAATCACCATATTAGACGAAATCATAAATCAAATTCATCTGTTATGTTCTACAGTGGATTCGAAAAATATTTTAAATGGCATATGTAGGGCTATCTAATACTATTTGTCCGCTTTGAATTGTTTGGGTGGATTTCAAATGTATCGATTTTATATCTCTGTTTTGTACGTGTTTCTAGATTAAGTTGTGTTCCACACCATGATTTAACTTGTATTCAAAAAAAAAAGTTGGTTTTGATAGAGTAAAGTTTTGGATAATAATGTTTTTTGACTAAAGTTTGTTGTCCTTTGACTCTAATGGATTCAAAGAGTAAATATGAATCATCGTCTTCGAAATTGATTAAATTTGTGTAATGCACTAGCTTTATGATGCTTTATTGGTTAAAGGATTTTAGTGATTTTAGAAATCCAAGTCAAATTATGTCTTATTAAATAATTAATTTTAAAAGCTTTATCAAAATCTATGTGTTATTGGTTGAATGATTTCTAAATACTAGTTAAAATCCTATCAAAATAATGTGTTATTGATTTAATGATTTCTAAATACTAGTTGAAATCTTATGTCATTCATATAGTGATTTACTTTTGGATTAGGATTAAAATCCAATGTGTGGATTTTAATGAATTGGGAAGTGGAAAATACAAAAACTCAAATTCATAGGATAATCCATGTTATTTTAAAAATCTACATGTATGATTTTAAAATTAGTGAGAATTTACAAATCTCGTATGAAGTTACAAATGTAAGAACCAATAAAGGCCCTTAGTGGATTTGTGAAATTAGATTCTTTTAATTCCGGCAACAGTTTAAAATTCAGAAAATTTAGTATCGAAATTAAAAATATTGTCTCAGATCTTTTGTTTATTTTTCTCGTATGTGTTTATACTATAAAGTATAAAACACATGAATGCAATAAACATTTTAAATTTCGTACAAGTGAAAGTTTTTGTTTAGATTGAATCATTTAGGGTGGATTTCAAACTATCCAATGAAAAACATACTTAAGCACTCTAAAGAAAAGGGAAACAACAAGAGCAAAATATCAAAAACAGGTCTAAGCAAAATGTTAATATCAAAAACGAAGATTCTCAAAGAGGAGGTTTTAAAGGGATGTCTTAATAACTAGTGGACCATACTACAAGATTCTCAAAGCAAAAGATGAAGCATTCAATAGGATCAAACTGAGAATGGAAAATGGGAAAAAACCTGTATGTTTTGGCATCATAATTGGTCCCCTTATGGCAGTATTGAGTCTTTTCTTTCAACGTGCATGGTCAATGAATTCTCCCACCTGCTCGTTCAGGAAACCAAGTTACTCGTCAGACAACTTACGAAAGGTTCAGTACTGGTTTCACTACAAGAAAACTACCAGAAAACACCGACGGATTTCTGACGGCAATTAAAATTGTCAATTCCGTCAGAAATCCGTCGGTTTACCGTCGGTTTTTTCCGACGGATTAATATCCATCGGTTTCTATCAGAAATCCGTCGGTTTTCCATCGGTAATTTCCAACGGATTCATATCCATCGAAATATTTGAAAGTTAATATAGCCGTTGTTTTAGCCGTTAAATTCCGACGGATTTCCGACGGCAAGCGTTATTAGATATATGTTACCATACTTCTCCATTTAATCACAACAACAAATTTCAACCCAACAATTCTAAAAAAAATGTGTAGAGAGAGATGTCGTCTTCTAGAGATTTAAGATCGTGGATGGATGAAGAAATGTTTAATCCGGAGTCAAAGTTATTAAACGATGGTTATGCACGAGGCATATGCGAGTTCATGGCCGTTGCTGGAAATCAACCGCGAGTGAAAACAAGTGGTAAGATGAAATGTCAATGTTCAATTTGTCACAATTCTCGTAATATTAAGATAGATATAGTTTGGCATCACTTGTATAGCAATGGATTTATGCCGGGTTACAAGATTTGGTATCTACATGGAGAAAGAAATTTTGATTATGGTAGTAGTAGCAGTGAACCTGATGAGGCCATCAAATCAAGCTCACTTCCAAACCATGTATCCGGTATCAAGGAAGCCCCAATGACTTATTACAAGAGCAAGATGAAGACTATGTTCAGCTTATGTTACAAAGGTGCATCAAAGCTATTTTGTTTGACATTGCGGATAAGGAGAATTCCAAGGCTTTCATTGGAGAATCATATTTGGAGGCCATCAGCAGTGTCTTCACCACTTCCTCAGGTTGAAGACACACAAAGACATTCTAAGGAATTGTACTCTTTTTCCTTATTTCGGTTTTGTCCCATTGGGTTTTCCGGGAAAGGTTTTAACGAGGCAACACCCTTAGTGCGCATCCCGGAGCTTGTTATCAGTTCAGTACACCTTTTACAAGCTCAAGAATACCCAGCTTCAGGAGATATACACGAAATACAAGAGAAGTGTCCAGGCGTACCAAACTTTCCTTATTTAGATTCTATTTGTTTTAATTTGCACGCCTTGCTGTTTCTTTTTAAACTACATATTGTTTTAGTTTTATTTGTGTTATTTTCGTCTAGGGTTATCTTATAAAACCCCAAGACCACGAGTTGTAAGGGTCAGCCACGTTTTTAGATAATAAAGAATACCTAGTTTCTTCTTGAAAGAACTCCCAGCCGCCTCCTTCTTCCTTGTGTGCGAAGCCTTTGAAGTTTGAGTGCAAATCTCTTCTTCTTGTGTGTGATTCACTTGAAGCTGAGTGTAAGACTTATCACAGAGCTCTTCATACTCCCGATCCACCCAATCCATTCTCCATCCACTTGAATCAATAGAGAGTGCTGTACAGCCAGCTATAGATTCACCATCCATCCGCCCCTCTGTAGTCATCACCTCCGGTGCCTACATCATCTTGGTATCAGAGCTTAGGCTCAAAGTATCAGGTGTATCTATCCCCTTTATGTTCTGTTGCTGTAGTTAGTTTTCATTCAAAAAAAAATAAAAACCCCATAAAAAGTTTCTGTTGTCACTGTTTCAGTTTTTTTCGTCAGTTTTGTTGTTTCGATTTTATAAAATCCAAAAAAACTCATAAAAATATTTCGTCTTTTTTTTTAGCTTCTTAAAACATACAAAAAATCATAAAAATTGTCGTTTTAAAATTAGGAGTTCATTTAGTATTTTTTGTTCATCAAAACTTAAACCCCAGAGATTTTCTGTTTCAGTTTTGTCTGCTTCAGTGTTTCAATTTTATAAAATCCATAAAAACTCAAAAAAATGTTTCGTCTTTTGTTTTAGCTTCTCAAAACATTCAAAAACCCATAAAAACTGTCGCTTTAAATTGAGGAATTATTTTAGTATTGTTTCGTTCATCAAATTTCAACCGCAGAATTCTGTATTTCTCTGTTTTGTGTGTTTGCTTGAAAGGACTTTGATCTCTTGCCTGAATTCATTTGCAGGAATCCCACGAGATCAGAGAACCAGCTTAGGCTCAAAGTAACAGGAGAATCAACATGGGAAGTCAGCCTGAACAAGTTATCATGGCACAGATCCTTGTCGAGATCAAAACAATAGAAGAGAGACTGACACGAATTGAACAACAAAGAGAAGAACCTGGATTTAGAGATGCACTAGGAGCTGAATATGTCGAACCTAAACCACCAGACCGTGCATGGAGAACTAGGAGACATAAACCAAAGCTGCAACAACTCCCACCAGAATATCATGACCGTTTTGTGCCTCAAATTTATCCAGAGGACTACCTGGCGTGGGAGAGAGATATAGATGACTGGTTTTCATATCATGGCATTCCAAAGGGGTCAAGGTTCGCTTGTGCTATCAATCAACTAACCGGGAATGCCTACTCATGGTGGAGGCGAGAAGAACACGAAAGATGGAAGTACAAGGAAGAAGCCATCACCACTTGGGAAGATTTGAAATGGGTAATGATCAGGAAGTATGCTCCTACACTTCACGTAACAGAAACCAGAGCACAATACCCATGAAGATTCTCAGACCGTAACACCAAGGAAACAAGAACAATGGTGCCCCCAAAAGGTAAAAGGGACGTGTCCCAACCAGCAAGCTTTCAGCTACACCAAAAGCACGTGCCAGCCTATTGTCTGGATCAGAAGATTGGCATCTCAAAGACCATAGAGAAGAAGAACGTTCCCAGCCAAGTTACATTGTGCAAACCGGAAGCAAAGATAGAACAAACCATTGTTCAAGCCCAGGCTAAGATAAGTTCCACCTTAGACAAATTGGTCCCTAATTTAATACAGGTCCTAGAGAGGAGCCCTTGGACAGAGACATAGGAACGTCCAAGATGTTGGAGGACCAAGAAGAAGAGCTAACCTTAATCAAGGTTCCCAAGCAAGCTCTAAGCCCTGAGATCACTAAGCCTAACAATGCGAATCAAACTGAGGTTAGTGAATATTTTTTCAGTCTGTTTTTGATGATCCAAAGACTGTGATAATGCACTTGATGTTTTCAAAAGAGCTTGAGAAAGGTCTAGGAACCCAAGGAGAGCATACTGACCAGAAGAGAGACACACCAACACGGGAAATCTCAGCATCAAATCCGGAGCATAGCAGAGTAGTCTATTCTGTTTTGGAGATCAAAGAGGAACCACTCGATGCCTTGTTGATGCTTAGATCAAGCTACAGCTCCATGCGAGAACACCATCAGCTTAGAGAAGTTCCTAGAGAGCTACATCAGACTCTGTACCGTGAATGGACACCATCCATTCTAGTCATAGCTAGAGATATTGAGCTTGTACACGCCCAGATAAATATCTCTGTTCCTAAATTTCATTTCTTTCATAACACAGATATAATGTACTTGTCTTTGTCAAAAGTGTCAAGTAAGGATTTCAGAAAATCCTGGAAGCATACAACAAATCCAAAAACTGGAATAGAAGACACGAGATTCAAGCTGCATGTGGAAACAAATGTATGTAATAAGAAGAAGCTCTCAGGCCATAAGGAAGACCAAGCGGAGGTAATCATTATTAAGGCTGTGCCAATGCTAGATAAATTTCCTCATAATCAAGTAAGTGAAACTCGAAATTTTATTCAATATGTGAGTAATAACAAACTCTCAGTTTTTGAAGTTACAATTTCAAGTATAATAATGCACTTGATTTTTTCCATGAGTGTTGGCTTAGGTACAGGTTCACAGAAGAAGCACACATCCAAAGAAGAACCTAAACAAAACATGAACCATGGACTGCAAGTACACATGGAACAAGAGATTGTTTCCATTCAGAGAAGTGAAATGGTTCATTCTAAAATTTCTCCATCTGTTTTAAATAATTCCATTACTGTTTTAATGCACTTGTCTTCTGTCAAAAGTGTTGAAACAATTGCAGATGCAAAGGAGAAATTAATGGAACAACAAGAAGTGTCCACAAAGGAGGAAGAGCTCTTGGACCAAATGCAGAACTAAGGCAAAGAGGGATTTTTACTACTTGTTGTCTTTGCTAGGGAGGATGGACGAATCACCACCACTTTGCAGATCAAAGAAGAGCCACCAGATTCAACATCCTTCTCAAGTACCATATTGTCTAGGGAAACCGACACAGATCATAATCAGGTTAGTAACACTTGAACTAAATTCATTTCTAATGATTTCAGAAGTGTGATAACAAACCTGTTATGTGTAGAAATTTTTGATAATAATTTTATTGTTCCTAATGGATTTATGAATCATAGCATTTGTTTAGAAGAGCACATAGAACCTGAGCAAATAATTTATCAAAATTTTCTAGCTGTTTATAACTACTCCAAGACTGCATTAATACACTTGTCTTTGGCCAAAAGAGTTGAGAGTATTGCAGGAGCTAAAGAGGAGCCACCGGAGTCAAGAGTTCAAATCCAAATCTGGAAAAGAACTAAGCCGGTAACACCACCACCTCTTGGACGTGCTCATGACAAAGGAGTAGGAGAGGAGCGGTTCACGCCATCTCTAATGGACCAGAAGAAGCTCCAAGGCGTCACATGCTTCAAAATGATCAAAGACAAACCTCCAGATCCAACACCACTTCCATGTACCGTGCTGCATACAGAACACCAAGGAGACCATACTCAGGTAAGTAACACCTTGATTAGATTTGATTCTAATGATCCTAAGAGTGTTATAACAGACTTATTAAGTTTAGAAAAGTTTGATAAAAACTTTAATGTTTCATGAGAATATTTTGATAAAAACAGTTTGTTTACTACACTAGTAAAATTTAAGGATAATTCTTTCTTGGATCAATCTTGTTACCCTGTTGTCTATAATTCTATGACTGTGATAATACACTTGTTTCTTTCCAAAGGAGTTGAGAATATGGCAGGTTTAAAAGAGGAGCCACCAGACTTGGGAGTTCACGAACACACCAGAGCTAAGGAAGTGGCACCATCATTGCTTGGATGTGATCAGTATTATGGAATGTCTAAGTCAACCCAGCTCAAGGGAGAGCCACCAGACACACCATTGATCCAGAGAACACCCACATATCAAGGTAAGGTTTTAAAATCTCAAGGACGCATGAAAGCTAACTTGCTTTATCTTGGTGCAGATTACCAAGTTTCGAGGTTGAAACCTAATCAAGGGGGAGGGTATGATGAGGCCATCAAATCAAGCTCCATTCCAGACCATGTATCCGGTATCAAGGAAGCCCCAATGACTTATTACAAGAGCAAGATGAAGACTATGTTGAGTTTATGTTACAAGGATGCATCAAAGCTATTTTGTTTGACATTACGGATAAGGAGAATTCCAAAGCTTTCATTGGAGAATCATATTTGGAGGCCAGAAGCAGTGTCTTCACCACTTCCTCAGGTTGAAGACACACAAAGACGTTCTAAGGAATTGTACTCTTTTTCCTTATATCGGTTTTGTCCCATTGGGTTTTCCGAGAAAGGTTTTAACGAGGCAACACCCTTAGTGCTCATCCCGAAGCTTGTTATCAGTTCAATACACCTTTCACAAGCTCAAGAATGCCCAAACTCAGGAGATATACACGAAATACAAAAGAAGAGTCCAGGCGTACTAAACTTTCCTTATTTAGATTCTATTTGTTTTAATTTGCACGCCTTGCTGTTTCTTTTTAAACTACATATTGTTTTAGTTTTATTTGTGTTATTTTCGTCTAGGGTTATCTTATAAAACCCCAAGACCACGAGTTGTAAGGGTCAGCCACGTTTTTAGATAATAAAGAATACCTAGTTTTTTCTTGAAATAACTCCCAGCCGCCTACATCGACAACTGTATGATATATTGGAGAGAAGATGAAGGCAAGAGAAGTTGTCGATTTTATCGTAAACCACAGTTTCATGATACTAGTGGGAGAGTTCCAATTTCATTTAAACGTATGTGGTACGTACCGTTGACTTCGAGGTTGAAGAGGTTATATCAATCTGAGCGCATGGCAGAGCAAATGAGATGGCATGCAGAACATTGTTAAGATAGAGATATTACACATCTTTCAGATGCAAAAGCATGGAAACATTTTCAATCCATGTATCTGGATTTTGCGTTTGAGAGAAGAAATTTGTACCTCGGGTTATGTACAGATGGTTTTAACCTATTTGGGAAGCATGGAAGGCAGTATTCGTTGTGGTCCGTAATCGTAACACCGTACAATTTTCCCCCTGGTATGTGCATGCGTCGAGAGTTTTTATTTCTCTCCGTTCTTGTTCCCGGCCCTGAGCATCCGAAGAGATCACTAGATGTATTCCTCCAGCCATTGATCTATGAGTTACAAATGCTATGGAGTCACGATGCTGAAGTGTTTGATGTTTCGCGCCAGCAGAATTATAGGATGCGTCCGGTTCTTATGTGGACCATTAGCGATTTTCTAGCATATGGAATGTTATCTGGATGGACAACTCATGGAAGATTATCGTGCCCTTATTGCGAAGACAACACAGATACTTTCCAATTGAAGAACGGAAGAAAGTCATATTGGTTTGATTGCCATAGAAGGTTTCTACTGAGGGAGCATCCATATCGTCGGTCTAAAACTTTATTTACGAAAAATAAACAAGTGTTTGAAGCTTCACTTGATGAGCCAAACGGCAGTACTTTATTGGATCATTTGAGAGATTTTGGTGCTACGATAACTTCTGAATGGGCATGAAACTGTTTACGCAGCCGGAGAAGTTCATAATTGGCACAAGAAGAGTATCTTTTGGGAATTGCCTTATTAGAAAAACCATTTATTGAGGCACAACCTTGATGTGATGCATGTTGAAAAGAACTTATTTGATAACATAATGAATACGGTTTTAAATGTGCCAAGGAAGACAAAAGAAAATCTGAAGTCTAGGTTGAACTTGGTAGAGATTTGCGATCGTGATTTTCTTGAAATTCTTCCCAATGGTAAATATTTTTTTGCTCCGTACTGGTTGGATGCACAAAAGAAAAAAGAATTTTTTGATTGAATTCAAGACAATGTCAAATTCACTGATGGATATGCATCTAATCTGTGTAATTGCGTCGACTATGGAGAAGGAAAGAAGTTTATCGGAATGAAGAGTCATGATTGTCATGTTATGATGCAGCGACTTCTTCCATTTGCTTTTACGGAGCTCCTTCATAAAGATG
This sequence comes from Cardamine occulta, assembly GCA_028015245.1. Lineage (NCBI taxonomy): Eukaryota > Viridiplantae > Streptophyta > Magnoliopsida > Brassicales > Brassicaceae > Cardamine > Cardamine occulta. The sequence goes on along the minus strand of CM051376.1, from coordinate 10,663,125 downwards.
TGTACGAAGCAATTGCAGGTATAAATCATTTTCATGTGTATTTTAACAATTACTGATATTTATATTTTATATATATATATATATAAAATTTTGTGTATTTTTATTTGCAGGAGTTGGTACTTTCTTTCGGAATTTATGCACGAGAATACTTTCACTTGAGGGGATTCGCAATTTAGAGGACAATATACCCTTGATCCTTTGCAATCTTGAGAAGATATTTCCGCCGTCCTTTTTTGATGTTATGGAACATCTTCCGATCCACCTCCCCCATGAAGCCGCACTAGGTGGTCCTATTCAATTCCATTGGATGTATTCTTTTGAGCGTTACATGTTCCATCTTAAGAAGAAGGTTAAAAATTTAAGTCGAGTTGAGGGGTCTATTGTCGCACAGAGCATCAACGAAGAAACCTCACATTTTGCGGAATATTACTTTCCATTGGAAGTTCGTACGAAGAGTAGACGTCCTGCTCGCCATGATGATAGAGGTGAGAAAGCCATGTATCCCGTGGTGGTCCTTGAGTTGTTTTCGCAAGTTGGTCGAGTCAGTGGGAAAGGGAAGAAACACAAATTATCACAACAGGAGTGGACTCACTTGCATATGCATATCCTAACTTATTGTGAGGAGATGACGGAGTACGAAAGGTAAAAAAACTTAATCTATTTAAATACTGAATTATTTTATATATAAGTAAGAGCTTTCAAAGGTTATATAATGTTGTTTGCTTTCAGGATTTACATGGCAATAATACGTAGCCATTTTCTGGAAAAGACTGAAGAAGAACTTGAACTGGATAAGGAGAACGATTATATTACTTAGCTGCAATTTTACGTAAGTAGGCTATAAGATTAATATATAAATAACTTCAATTATTACGTAAGTGTTTTATATTAATTTTGTGGAAATTATTTTCTTAGGTTAATGAGGGAATTAGAGGTGGATCGGTTTTTTCGACATGGTTAGTAGAGTTAGTTACTGATCCAATCTACATTGCGACCTCATACCCTAGGTATTGCAGTAGGGGATTTGTGTTTAAGATTCACGATGAAGGAAGGTCGATACCAACTGCAGATTATGGTATTTCGGCTCAATCTGGTGATGTTGTCTACTACGGGATTCTCAAAGAAATACTGCAAGTGCGCTACCCAGGGATGTTGGACATGAGGTGCATTGTTTTTATGTGTGAATGGTATGATCCAGAAGTTGGGCGTGTGGTTAAGGTGAACCAATTTGGCGTCACGTCAGTAAATTCTAGAAGAAGACTTCGTACGTATGACCCATTCATCCTAGCATCACAGACAGACCAGGTTCGGATATTTTAATAAATATTTTATATTACATCAGTTTTTGGATTCAATTTTTGTTTCATTTGACTTCATAAATTACATTTGTTTTTTTTAGGTACTACTATATTCGTTATCCTAGGGTAACACGGTGTTCATATCCTTGGATTACAGTGACTCCAATTAATCCAAGAGGAAAAAGTTATTTAGTTTCTTAGCAAGATGCTTTACAACCAACTAGAAGTGTTCCAATGGATCATGTTGAGCATTCTTTTGATGTATTCCTTGTAGTTGATTTAACGGAAATTGGTGATGATAGAGTTCATTAAGAATCAGAGGAAGAACTTGGAGAATTTGATGAGGCCGAAGACGATATTCCTTCTGAAGGATCATTATCTGATTCAGAGTAGTACATTATAAACATTTGTTTTATTTATATTTTGTATTTTTATTTCGTATTTTTATTTCGTATTTTAAATATTACTTTTAATAAAAACTAAAACCACAAAACCGTAAATAAATAAAAACATTAAAAATCATAAACAAACCCAAAAAATAAAAAAAACCACAAAAAAAAACCAAAAAACCATAAAAAAAAATTATACACAAAACATCCAAAACCAAATTACACTCCAATCCGTCGGAAATCCGTTGGATATTTCTGACAGAATTATGAGGGAAATGTTTTACTTGGCAAGTCAATGTCAGTCAATCCTTAAACCGAGATACATGTAACCACAAATCCGTCAAAAATTTCCAACGGATTTCCGACGGGTTCGTGATTTCGTCGTCGTTTTTGATCCGTTTCTCTTGAAATATGTTTGTAGTATGCTTTGTTACTCATTTCAATGATAAAATATAAACAAATACATTGTTACATATTAAATATACGAAATTAGAAAAATTTAGTTGTTATGGTTATAAATCATCGTTTTAAGATATGTATCATTGTCTAACATGTAGTCATGATAATCGGGATTTTTCGAATTTTGATATATATGATATGTTACAAGGTATATGTTAGTATTTCATCATTGAAATGAGTAACAAACCATACTACAAACATATTTCAAGAGAAACGGATTGTAAACGACCACGAAATCACAAACCCGTCTGAAATCCGTCGAAAATGACCGACGGATTTCCGACGGATTGTGGTTACAAGTCTACCGTCACAAGGTTTGACTGACCACTGAAGACATATGCATGTCTCGCATATCCATCGGAAATCCAACGGTCATTTCCGATGGATTTCAGACGGATATGCGATATTTTAGGCGGGAATCTTCCCGAGACCGCTATTCATTTAATTTGATTAGATTCCGACGGAATTTCCATCGGAATTCTTTGATAAATAATTTCTTCTTCTTCCTCGCGGATCAGTTACGCGAAACCAAAAGAAAAACAAAAACCTTCGATTTCTCCTTCAACAAAACCTCCGATTTCACAACTTTTTTTGGCTCAATCATCAAGATGTCTAACAATCAGTCAATTCTATCCAATTTGTAAGTTTCCAAAACTCTAAAACTTAAAGATTTCTAAGGTTTTAAGATTGATGTTAGATTTAGGTTCTTGGATGTAAGATTTAGGTTCTTGGATGTTAGATTTATGTTATTGGTTGTTAGATTTATGTTTTCTAGTGTTAGTTCTACGATTTCTATGGTTAGATTTAAGATTTGGATAATATGAATTTTATTTTGGATATGATTTTATTTATCTTAAGAATTTATATGATTTTGATTAAGAATTTGATTTTGGATAGGATTTGAATTTGATTAAGAATTGGATAATATGAAGTTGTTATGTTAAATATATTTTTTTACTTTACATTATTTATTTAAATTAGAATAAATTATAAATTTGTTTTAATAAAATTATAATGCTTTTTATTAATTTATAATCATTTTTAGAAATTTATAATCATTTTTAGAAATTTATAATCATTTTTAGAAATTTCTAATCATTTTTAGAAATTTATAATTATTTTAGACATTTATATTTATTTTAAGTAATTTAAAAAAAGTAATTTGGTTTTAAAAATTTATAAGGGATTACGGATTATACGAGGGTTCTGGGAGCCGAGTACGTCGAGGTTTCGGTAGGAGTAGGGGAGTTGCGAGGAGTCCTTCTACGGCGCTCACCCATATTCCGCATAACCGCATCACCTGTATTACCCGCTGCTGCATCGACACCACTCCTCTGCATCGACACCACCCTCCGCTGATCGACACCACTGCACCGTCAAATGAGCGTCGAGGACTTCGTTTTTACCTGGACGAGAGAGATTCACTCGTCTTCATCCGGATTGTGTTGGGACAGACTCATGGTAAGTTTGATTTTCCTATTTAAAAATATTAAATTTTATTTAATATTTTTTTATAAACTATTTAAAGTCTACATAATAATTTGTTTTGAAGATTTAAAGATTTGGGAAATGGAATTTCCAAGTCTATCAACCGGATGTTTAATAGATTGCTTCAGCATCCGTATCCGACGTACACCCAAATGCCCTTAGAAGTGCAGGAAATGTGGTTTCGGCTATGTGCGGTAAGTTTTTCATTTTCTTTATTGTTTACTTTGAATTTAAATAGTTTATTAGTTTATTTTAATTTAATTTTTATTTTTTTCAGCAAGAATTTACTTGGGAGAGTCATATTACCACTTTGGTTAGAAGGGAGTTCCACAAAAAAACGGCAATAATGTATTCACGGAAGCTGAATGAGTGGAAGGGGTTGTGGTCGAGGAATCTTGTGCCAAGGAAGTTGGTTATGAACCCGGCCCTATGAAATGGGTTGATAGCGTACTGGAGTGAAGACGCTACGAAGGCAAGTTCCACAACCTACTCTGCGTGCCGAAACAGCGATCGCAAAGGAAAGGGTTAGGCGACGCACAATCTATGAGCAACCAGTTTGGTCACAAAGGCGAAACAACTTGTAAATTTTTGGTTTAATCAATATGTTGTTTAAACCAAAAACTTACAAGTTTAGAGATCCAAACCGAAGTTACACAGATTGGATCTTTACAAATCAATGGCTGTTTTTGGCACTCCAACGAAATTAGGGTTCATATGCCACAAGCAAAATTAGGGTTCGATGGATTCTTCAGTCCAAAATTTTACGATTAAATCTTAATTACTCAACCCAAAGTTGCAAAAATGGATGAAGCTGATTAAATCTCAATGATTCATTCCATCGAACGATCTATGAAATCAAACACAAACATAATCCGGAAACAAAGAGCTTACGTTTATAAGATGAAAAGATAAACTTACGTTTAGAAACGAAACGAAGATAAGGATTTGAAAAGCACGAATCGTATCAATGGATGAAGCAGCGAAGCTTTTGCTTTGATTTGCTTTGCTAGAGAGGAATCAATGGTGTTGAGAGGGAAGAAGAAGAATAAACAAATGGCTTTCAGAGGCTTTCGATAACTTCTATGAAGAAGATATGAGAGGACCCCATTGAACAAGGTCAAATAATTAAATTTATCAAAAAAAAAAAAAAAAAAAAAACACAAGGTCAAAAATAAAGCTTTTACAAATTAAATGCTTCAATGTATAGAAAGCAATTTTTGGAAAAATATTTTCTTATTTTTACTCTAATGCTTAATAGCTTATCCACTAAATTAAAATCTGATGATTTTTTTCCATACAAATTTTTTATTTATGGTAGAAAGGTATCCCAACTATTCCCTATATTCTATTTATAATGTAGAAGGGTTTGTATATTTGTTGGTCCATGTGTGATGTGTCTACAAGCTAGAGCCTAGATTTCATACAAACGTTTTTTAGTTTATACATAAGAATCTTCGAAAAATTCAAATAACATATTTTAAAATTTTCATTAATCAAATTTCCATTACTTTTATAGTATCTATCATTTATTTCACTTGATAAATTATATAAATTTTTATTAAATAATATATAGAAGAAAACTTAGTTAATTAAGAATCAATATTGCATTACTATTATCTTTTTTGGGTCAATACTATTATACTTTCTATAATTCATATCATTTATTTCACTTGATAAAATATATATAAATCTCATCAAATAATATATAGAAGAAAACTGATTTTTCATTAGAAACTGGATGAAATACACACGGATGAAGGACATATAGCACTAAGATAGTGAAGGTAAAAGTTTAAACAAAAGCCAAACACAAACTATAAGGACTATTGAGAAACTCAAACATATACTAAGAACAAAGACCACAACGAGAAACAGAGATCAAATCATAAACCAAGTATGCACACAATCTGAACTCTCGGAGACCTTTTGAAACGACGCCAAACCGAGACCTACAACGATCTAACCAAGCTGCGACGAAAATCTTTCTATTGTGAATGAGAACTACCTCTCAAAACAAATGTTCTTTGGCTTTTGAACCGAAAAGTAAAAAATGGGACTAACTTCCGGAAACGATATGGTGGTTTATAAACCACCCAATACAACACCTCACATAAGCCTATTGAACTGGCCACCAGAAACTGAACTGATGAGTAGAGACAAGGAGCAAAAATAGAACCGGACATCAGTGCTCACAAACCATGAGTGGTAACAGAACAACAACGGAACAAAATCAAGAGTCAACACCGAGAAAAGAAGAAACCGGCAAACACCGAGACGAGCTTGAGGTCACCGGTGAAAGGATGACAGAAGTAACCCAAATCTAAGCGCCGAAAAGGCATTGTTTTGTCCTGATTCTTGTAATCCAAAGTAGAAAATTTCTGGCTTTGTTTTATTATTTATCCATTTTTGTTTTAACTCTTGTATTTTGTATAGGATATGACCTGATCCGTCATACCAACTTACTTACTCTATCCACGTATATGGATAACAAGACAAATTGGAGGTAATTTTTAATTTAATCAACCATGCGGAAAACAAGATATATGAAACTATTTAGAGTCCTTCCGAGATATGAGAGAAGTGATTCATATCAAAACAAGTCTTTATCCATGGAATAAAGTCTCAATTTTATAATGATTTTAAATGGTTTCTCTATACCGAATATAATGCATTTAATTGATATATAGAGATTATTTAATTGTGTTCTAAGGAGTAGTACATGATTCAAGAAACATACTTTGAGGCATTATTTAATTAGGAGCAATGATCATCTACGCTTGCGTCCAAGCACCATCTCTTGAAGCTGTATTCACCATATTAGACGAAATCATAAATCAAATTAACCTATTACATTCTATATTGGATAGGGGTGGGCACAATTACCCGTTACCCGCCCGCCCCGTTCGACCCGCCCCGTACCCGCCCCGTAAAAGCGGGTACCCGCTCCGTGCAAGTCAAGTAACAAGGCGGGATTTTCAACTACTTGCAAGTAGCGGGGCAAGTATCAAGGCAGATTTTTTTTCCACATTTGCCCGTCTACCCCGTAACCGTTATCCGCCCCGTTACCCGTTACCCGCCATAATTACTCGCAATTACCCACCCCTATACCCGCTACCCGCCACAATTACTCGCCATTACCTGCCTCTATATCTGTTACCCGCCACAATTATTCGCAATTACCCACCCCTATACCCGCTACCCGCCACAATTACTCGCAATTACCCGTCTCTATACCCGCTACACACCACTATTATCCAGATTACTTACCCGCCTACCACTCGCAAAAAAACGGGTCATAACGGGCAAGTACCTTGCAAGTAGTGGATTTTTAACGGTCGCTTATGGTACCCGCTTAAGCGGGCAAGTATCAGGCGGATTTTGAACTACCCGCAAGGGTCAAGAAAGGGGGCAAATTTTTTATGGTACCCTTTGTGCCCACCCCTAATATTGGATACTAAAAATGTTTTAAATGGCATATGCAGGGCCAGCTCATACTATTTGTATGCATTGAATTGTTTGGGTGGATTTCAAATGTATCGATTTTTATATCTCTGTTTTGTACCACACCATGATTTAACTTGTTTTCAAAAAAAAAAAAAAGTGGTTTTGATAGAGTAAAGTTTTGGATAATAATGTTTTTTGACTAAAGTGTGTTGTCCTTTGACTCTAATGCAAATATAATCATCATCATCGAACAGGATTCATTCACAAGAATGGAATGAGGAAACATATATATATATATATATATGTAGAGTCCGATCATAGATTGGTCCATATTCTAATTTGATGAGGATAAGATTATGACAATGTACGATCAAAATATTTGTGAAATTGATGAAATGTGCGTAATGCACTAGCTTTATGATGGTTTATTGGTTAAAGGATTTTAGAAATCCAAGTCAAATTATGTCTTGTTGAATCATTAATTTTAAAAGCTTTATCAAAATTATCTGTTATTGGTTTAATGATTTCTAAATACTAGTTAAACTCCTATCAAAATCATGTGTTATTGATTTAATGATTTCTAAATACTAGTTGAAATCCTATGTTATTCATTTAGTGATTTACTTTTGGATTAGGATTAAAATCCAATGTGTGGATTTTAATGAATTGGGAAGTGGAAAATACCAAAATTCAAATCCATAGGATAATCCATGTTATTTCAAAATCTACATGTATGATTTTAAAATTAGTGAGGATTTACAAATCTCGTAGGAATTTACAAATGTATGAACCAATAACGGCCCTTTATTGGATTTGTGAAATGAGATTCTTTGAATTCCGGCAACAGTTAAGAAATCAGAAAATTGAATATCGAAGTTAAAATTATTGTCCCAAATTTTTACTAGTTTTGGGATATCTTTTGTTTATTTCTCTCGTATGTGTTTATACTATAAATTAAGTATAAACACATGAATGCAATAAACATTTTAAATTTCGTATAAGTGAAATTTTTTGTTTAGATTGAATCGTTTAGGGTGGATTTCAAACGATCCAATGAAAACATACTTAAGCACTCTAAATAAAAAGGAAACAACAAGAGCAAAATATCAAAAATAGGTCTAAGTAACGCCTAAGCAAAATGTTAATATCAAAAACGAAGATTCTCAAAGAGGAGGTCTTAATAACTAGTGGACCATACTACAAGATTCTCAAAGCAAAAGATGAAGCATTCAATTGGATCAAACTGAGAATGGAAAATGGGAAAAACCTGTATGTCTTGGCATCATAATTGGTCCCCTTATGGCAGTATTGAGTCTTTTCTTTCAACGTGCATGGTCAATGAATTCTCCCACCTGCGCGTTCAGCAAACCAAGTCACTCTTCAGGCAACTTACGAAAGGTTCAGTACTGGTTTGGTATACAAGCAACTATGCAACCACAAATCTATGGTATACTGTGGAGCCATAGCTTACTCACTTGGCTCTTCTTGCTCAATAGATACCCTACAAGAAATATGTCATCAATTGACCCGACTAGCTTGATCTGTAATGCTTCATTAGAAAAATTCATTCATACTGAAAATTACATGAGCTCCATGGACGTAACCCAGTGCCTGCCACAGATTGAGAAAAGAACGCAAAAATTCGATTAAAAACTAGAATAACTGGGTGATACAATATTATCAAAAGCAACACCTTCATACAAGTAATGGTAAGCTTCTTCCCAAGTCCATGCACTCATCGTTTCGGATATATAACCACATGAGGCACTACACAAGATACAAAAAAGAGTTCAAAAGAACGCAAAACACATTTAAAGAGATCAAGAAAGAGAGAAAGCTAGGCACTATGAAGTTACCTCCATTGAAGGACTTTTCTTAACCATCGAAGAATCTTTCAATTGTCGTGGCACAATATGGCTCGTACCACGACAAGGTAAATTCATGTAATTCTTCTTCCATTTCTCAACCAAGTCAAGAGAGAAAAATCGGTTTGCAACCAAAAAATCTCAGAACATTTTCACTTGGATATGAAAGCTCCGAAGAGGTTGAACAAAAAGAAAAAAATCATAGCTCCTGCCAAAGGAAGTCATGAATTTAATAGGAATCCAAATTAAAACGGTTTAGAGATCCAAACCCGAGTTACAGAGATTGGAACTTTACAATTCAATGGCTGTTTTTGGCACTGAAAACAAAATTAGGGTTCATATGTCACATGCAAAATCGAACTAATCACATAACCTAAAACAATTCCATTTCCTAAAACAGTGAAGATTCGATGGAAAAAATTTACGATTAAATCTCTATGATTAATTCCTTCGAAGGATCTATGAAATCAAACACAAACATAATCTGTAAACGATGCGATGCGCTTACGTTTAGAAAAGAAACGAAGATAGAGATTTGAAAGGCACGAATCGTATCAATAGAAGAAGCAGCAAAGCTTTTGCTTTACTTTGAGAGAAATCAATGGTGTTGAGAGGGACGAAGAAGAATAAACAAATGGTTTTCAGAGGCTTTCGATAACTTCTATGAAGAAGAAACGAGAGGTCAAATAAAATTCAAAATGGAAATTAGTTTAAGGCTTTTACAAACAAATTATTCAAATATAAGAAGCAGTTTTTGGATAAAAATAAAACTATAGACATCAATATTGAATAGTCATGGCCACTAAAACTTAAATTATACAAAGAAAGTTTTAGAAAAATATTGTCTTATCCACTAAATTAAACTTAGATGATTTTTTCCATACAAAGATTTTATTTATAGTCAAAAGATTTTTTTTTTTTAATTTTCATTTGCCATTACCAATTGAAAACAACAATTACAAAAAAAGCCCTGCAGGATACATAACAAAAGGTTCCGAAGCATAGCAAACTAAAACCTACAAACAGCCAAACAAGCGGCTGGAACAAACCTCGGCAGGAAACATTAGCCGATACCTGCACGATCAAAAACACCAAACCAAGTTGTTAACAATGAAATAGATGAGGGTCGTTTTTTCGGTCCTCCTTAGATAGCGGGTCTAGGCGGGCACGAAGAGTGTGATGAATATCTCTGATAATAACCGAGTGTGAGGTCGAGATTGAGGAGTGCAGCCTCGCATTTCGCTCTCGCCAAATTGCATCAATTGGAGCTTGAAAAATAAGCTTTAAGATTACCAAAATGTTTTTGTTTTGCGAAGCAGATTTAAGCCAAAAAAAAAAATTTCTAAATGGTAAATATCATATAAATGAAAGTTTAGGATTTACAAAGAGCAGAGCCTAAATGTTTGGTACCTTGGAAAAAATAAAATAAAAAACAAGGTAGCAAAAGACTTGGTGTCGATTATGTGAACTTCATTGTAGCCACATGTGCATTAACTTGCCACAGTGTTTCCGATGTCTCTTTGATAATATGATGTTGTGTATCTCCCTGTTCAAGCCCCTGAAGATCGTTGTTGGGGGGACATGATAGTAACTCGTTGCTCAACTGTTTAAGCCAACGTTGAGCAATCTGGAAATCATTGGGAGGAAATAATTAAGTTAAATGGGTGAAGGAAGACCAAATCGCGAGTCAAAAAATAAGTGATGTGTCGACTCGTCAGTTGAATTACAAGAAGGCAAGTAGAAGGTACAACTAGCCCCTAACTCCTGAGCCTGTCCCTAGTTACCATCATGTCCCTCGCAACCACCCACGCCAAGAAGGAGTGCTTAGGAATACCTTTTTTAAACCAGACCATTGAATGCCAATCAACTGGCTGTCCCGGAGGATTTAAGAATTTATAGGTGGCAAAGGTCGAGAAGAAGGCCTTAGGTGGATCCAAGCCAATCTTCCAAAAGTATAAGTCATCAACTTCCGAGTCGAGAATACTTTGCGGAGAAGGAAGGGAGTCACGAATGAGCCTAATAACAGGGCTTCCCATTAATTTTAGTAAGTTGAATATTTTTGTTTTAATAATTTAATAGGCTAACGAATCAAAAGGATTGAATTGAAATAAATTGGGTTATAATGGATAAAACTTATTTTTAATTAACCTGCAATGCTAAGTTTCACTCTTTTTTTTGTCAACGCTAAGTTTCACTCTTATAACACTGTTTGGATATCTGAATCATTTAAACTTAACATAAAAAAAACTATATATATTAATTAGTATTATAAAGGGAAAACCAACCAATTATACCTCTTTCAAGAGGAATTATATAAAAAATGTTTGATTCAAAAATTTATTCTTATAATTTATGAAAGATGGCTACGCAATGTTTTAAAATCTTTATCATAATGGCAGGTAATCCTATTAATGAAAATTTCCAAGTATAAACTTCAAAAGATGGTTTTGACATTCAATTAATCCGCCAAATTAGAAAAAGACTTCCGGGGTTTGTTGTAATTCACCATTAAAAAATGTTACTTCCTCCGTTTCCCAGAGAAAGTCATTCTAGAGTTAAATTTTTCTTTCAGAAAATATCATTTTATATTTTCAATGTAATTTTTAAAACAAAAATCATAAAGTATCATATATTCAAAACTAAAACTCTTTAAATTAAATAAAGATAAATAAAAATAAATCTGTATAATAAAATATTTTATTAATTTGTGTGGAAAGTGACACTTTGTTGAGAAAATGATGGAGTAAAGTGTTACTAAACGTTAATTATATGTATCTACAATTTCTAAAAATAGTACATTGAAAGACATTTATTTTAATACAAATAAAAAAAAAACTTTTACAATAACCCTTATGTTGGAAATGGATATAGTACTATTCTAAAACTCATATTAAATCATACTCCCTCCGTTTCATATTAGTTGTCGTTCTAGACTTTAAAACTCGTTTCATATTAGTTGTCGTTTTATATTTTCAATGCATATGTTTGATAAGATTTCCAACTTTATCCCTCTTGTTTAATGTTTTGACCACTGAAATAATATCAAATAAACATTAATTAGGGATAAAACTGAAAAATTAAATGTTTTATTAATATGTGTGAAACAATCTTAAACGACAACTAATTTGAAACGGAGGGAGTATTAACTTAAGAATCCCAACACGTATTAGCTTCCAAATTGTCTTTTTCAAATCCCGGTTTCATATATCTAGTTTCTTTCAACTTAATCTACATTACATCTCTATAGAGGTCAAAAAAGCTAATATGCATTGTAGAAATGTAGATCAAGACTCAAGAAAATGTACAATAGAGACTAAAAACAGAAAGATCCAAACTTGTATTTGCCTTAAGTTGGTGTAAACAGTACAGAAACAGAGAGGCCAAGATTTGGTGGGAAGAGTAGTTAAGTGAGAAGAGACATTTAAATCATAAATGGGACAAGTTTGGATATCGACCACTTCCTCTTCTTCATCTTCCTACATTTACTTCTCTATTCCATTACAGTTAGAAGTTGGACTACACTTAACTACTTCAATAGCTTGCATTGTTGACCAATAAGTAAACGTGTTCCACAAATATCGAATCTATATCTAAGTGTCTTAAATTCGAGGTCAAAGAGTTGGTTTTGTAGCCTAGATTCATCTTTGAATATGACATTAATGAGAACACAATAAACAATCAAATTAAAACAGATGTATAGATTACAAAAAAGCATGACTTGTTTCTAATTCCAGAGTCAAAACTTGTTCTTACTGTGTTTATTAACATAGAATAAGTACATAATTGATCGTCTTCTCGAGTTTTCGAGGTTTTAGATTCGATAAGCTATCGATCTTTTTCATTTTGTCCGAGACTTAAAACTCGAACAGATCATAAAACGAATCAGTTGCATCGAAACGCTTTTCTATATGTTCATATATGATTATTTTTGTTGTTTATACACAAGATTTCCACATTCTTCCTTCTAAAGAGATCACTACAATGGAAACATCATCGTGATACCGCCTCCGTTCCCCTTGTGGTATCTCAAGCAATTCATGGAAATCCATACCTAGAAACATCAATAAGAAAAACAAAATAAAACTTAAGACTCAATACTTTGAATAGACGATTTCTCATCAAAGTTTTTGACAGATTATTACCGGCTTTCTTTGCAGCACGGAAAAGAAGTTCTTGAACCAAATGCTGAGCCGGATCACCTTCAGGTTGTAATGCGATAAAGAGTTCAACCTCTGAAACTGCTTCTTCATTAGTGAAATATTGGTAGAGACCATCCGAGGATAGTATAAGAAACCGGTCTTTCGAGCCTAATCTATGATGGTAGAGTGATGGCAAACAATTGATATAAGGAGACGTCCCTATGTAATCGATTTGGAACATTTCAAGAAGCGCATTATTCCATTTCGGCTGCACATAATGTTATATCCCAAAGTAAAAATTAGATTGTTCCAATGATAGAAAAAAAAAACAAAGCCAAGCCAATATCATCAAAAATGTTAAGTACCTGCTTAAGAAACCCGGCGCCAAAAGCTCTTGTAACCTTCAATGAACCTTTAACTCGTTCATTCGATACCGCAGTATCGTCATCCGGATGCTCTTTTCTAACTCTATCAACTTCCTGAACCACAAAAACAAGACTTCATAAGCTAAAAATACAACAGATTCTTCGATAAATAACCGTTAAAAAAAACTGTTATAGTTGCTACCTCTTCTACATTTGTGCTATGATCAATAGTAAGCTGAAAAGCCGATAAATTCGGAACCAAACTAGCTCGTTCTTCTTCTTCTTCCTCACAACAACCATCAAAATCATTCATTGTTTCTTCATTGATTCGTTCCAAATCTTGTTTAATCTTCCCAGTCCAATATTCAGTCTCAGCTTTTTGCCCAAGTACTGCTCTACTATCACCAACATTCATCAAATAAACATCTTCACCTTTCATCAACATCACAAGAACACAAGAACCCATTAAAGCTAGTTCAGGATTTTCGTCGAGCATCATATCTGCATTCTCCAAATACGCTTCTTCAGTCTTCCTTAAAGCTTGAGACAAAGCTTTTAAAACGTCAGATGAGTTCGGATCCGGATCTAGATCCGACCCGTTACTCCGATTAATCTTTTCTTTCAATAAACAACGGTTAAGATCATCAAGTCTCTCTCGATCCCATTCACATCTCCACCGTCGTTGACTTTCTTCACAATTCTTTGACTTTTTCTCTGAACTCGATTCAAAATTCTCTACATCAGCTTCATCGGAAGATTTTGACTCGGTTTTAGGATCATCCCATAACAAGCCTTTGAGCTCACGATGAACGGCTGGATATAAATGAGAGAGTAAATAATCCGGCGCATCTGGACCGTTGAATCCATCGTAGATACCAACGAAGAGCCATCCATGTTCTTCAGATACAACTACATGTACACGATCCTCACCGGCTTTACCTTGGGCCCACTGAAGATTCTGGCTTTCAAGCGAAACGTCGTCGTCTAGTAAGCTTCCTTCACTACTGAAATTCAAGCTATTAACGGTGAGATTATTCTCGTTCTGGTGATGTTGTTGTTGTTGCTGGATCCGGGTTTTATCCGACCCGAATACCCAATCGGGTTCTTTAACCGTTGTAATTCCCTTAACCGGAGCTATAACCGAGTTTTGTCCTCTCGTAATCGTCTTCGAAATTGCTCGACGGAGAACCCGAACAAGAGATCCGGTTTTTGACCCGACCCTGATATTAGCTAAACCATGAGAGAAGCTACGTTGAAATTGATCGGAACCGGTTTTATCAAGCGGACCAGAGAATAATCCTAAACCATCAAGTGGACCGGACATGAAACCTCTCTCAATCGGACCGGAAAGAAACCCTCTTTCTAAAGTACCCGAACCGGGTACAATCGGACCGGAACTTCTCGGGATCGGTTGTAAAGGAATCGATGCAAACGACGTTGTGCTTTCGAACGCGGCGGCTCGATCGATGTGTCCGTACGGATCGTAAAGAGAAGTAGAGAGTGGTGTGGCGGCGTTAGCACTAACGGAAGCGCCGGAGATTGTACGAAACGTCGTCGTTTCTTCTGAATGAACTTTTGAAGATGAAATCCGGGTCGGGTCGGGTCGAACGTAACAGAAAGAGTGACCTAAACCTTCGTCTAAAGGATCTGGTTCGAGAATTGACAGCTCGTTTTTCCGGCGAGTTTCTCCTCCACCGGTGAAACATTTACTTAGCTTTCCGATTCCGTTACCCATTTAAAGAACTGAATTTTTTTTTATCTTGAGAATTTCGAATACAACGAAAGAGTTTTAGATTATTGATCCATGGAAGAGAAATCAAGAAATCTCAAAGAGAAAGAGGTTGAAGAAGATGAGAGAGAGAGAGTTGACTTATGTGGAGGAAAAATGATTTTTTTGAGTGGAAAATTATAAAGGAAAGAGAATATAAAGGAAACAAAAAAAAATGAGAGATATTATAAATTTATAATACTAAAAAGAAAAAGAAAAATAGAAGAGAAATGAAAATAAAAAGTTTTTTTTTATTAATATTTTCCATGGAGCTCTCTCGAGGGTTGACTCGTGGCTAAGGCAAGGGTTGGAGTATTTTTTAACTCAGGGGGTTTGAAATGTGTCTATGTCCACTCTCGCAATAACAAAGCGCGTTTGTCTCCACGCGCCAATTTAGAATTACCGTTAGAAGTTGATTTTTTTTAATATGGGTCAAATTTAAATAGTTGGGTAACTTTGTTTGAATTTGAATTGGTCAAACAAAGTTTTTATAGGTAGATATCCAAATTTCAAGAGAAGAATTAGATAAGTAATTTAGGTGAAAAAGTAGTAAATAAAAAATTAATTAAAATATCATTTGTATTTACGTGTAATATATTCATTTAAAAAATAACATATGATCTAATAATTACTAATCACAAATTAATGAATAAAAATACATGTCAATATCCAATATATCTTCAAAAATAACGTGATATTATATATCCAGTAATTAATTTGTTTAGAACTTGTATAAAACTGTTAATATCATTAAAAAAACAGTGTGAAATAAAGTAATGTAATCTGTTAAAAAAACTTTGAAAATTTGCACAAAACCATAAATATTATTAAAGGTACGTATGTATTCTAATATTTACCCAACTGAGATCATTACTAAAGAAAATGGAAATTTATTTACTTAATTAAATGAAATACTAAGATTAGTTAATGGTCTATTCTAAAAAGATATAGAATTGTTTAGATTCATTACAGGCGCCTCTGTAGCGCGTGGGATTGAAAATGAACTGCCCATGTTAGGAATTATAAACTCAGAGCTGTGGAAAATTTTACAAATGACACTTAAGGAAAGAATGAGATCTTAGGGATTTAGACTTTTTTTTTTAGAATTAAAACCTCAAAAAGTCAAAATAGACACAGTTCCTTGAAACAAATCAATTAAATTTCTTAAATTACACTTCTTCGAAAGTTGTGCCTTATATCACCGTTGGATCACGTGATAGTCTGAGAATGTGCCACGTGTTGGATAATGACTGACTCTTGGGTTATTTCATAAATTCTCGTCAACTCTCATAATGCCTCTTCGGCTCTCGCCCGCTGGTTACTACCATCACTCTCTTTCCTATGTCATAAACATTTTAAATTTTGGACTTTTATTTCTTAATTTTTTTATATTTTGCCAACTAAAAAACTTAAATGCTAATGTTTTGTTGTTAACTATTTAAGTCTGTCTAATGTTAAGTTTTCAATTTTATGGAGTGGGTGGTATATTTATATATTGTGGTTGGAGGTTGTGATAATTACTAATCTAAATCACGCCAGCATGACTCGAATGCTTGGAATCATTTCCTTTTGTTTACGATTTGATTGGAACTAGACCAGAAAAAATTAAAAGTAATTTATTCATATGTTTTGTACAATACATTTGCATGTACAGTAGTAGCATACGTTTTCTAATGGAAAGTTAGCATTAAAAATAGATAAAACCAATATTTAGACATATTTGAGATGTTTTTGGCAAATGCGTTACAAATTAATATCTTTAACGGAAATCGCTAACTTTGTTGAAAATTCATTGTAATTTGAGAGTATTTCTACATTTGGCTTGTATTCTTTTACAAGTGTTGGGATTATGATTCGGTTCAATGGAAAAAAAGTGATAATACTTTTTAACGGATTGGTAAAAGTTAAAAAGTTAAAACGTTGAGTTGGAATGTTAAACACGTCGCATATCCATTTTATATTTTCAATTTTTAAAAAGAATTATAATTTATAAACTTTATTATATATCCATTAAATTTTGATATGGATTGAGCACAAAATTATGTCTCAAATTGAGTCATGTTTTTTTCCAAGTGTTGAACTTTTGAATTCAATGTTTGTTCAGAAAGAAAAAAAAAAGAGTGGTAATACTTTTAAATAGATTATTAAAAGTTAAAAAAGTTAACGAGTTTAAACGGAATGTTAAACACGTGGCATATCCGTTTCAAATTTTAAATTTGAAAAAGAAATCAGAATTTGTTAATTTTTATTATATATCTATTATATTTTGTATGGATTGATTACATAATTATTTCTCAGATTGAGTCATGTTTTTCTTCCAAGTGTTGAACTTCTGAATTCAAAGTTTGTTCAGAAAGAAAAAAAAAGTGATAATACTTTTAAATAGATTGTTAAAAGTTAAAATTTTAAAGAGTTTACGAAATGTAAACACGTCGCATATTTGTTTCAAATTTTAAATTATAAAAATTATTATATATCCATTAAATTTTGAAATGAATTGAGCACGAAATTATGTCTCAAATTGAGTCATCTTTTCAAAGTTTGTTTGAAAAAAAAAGTGGTAATACTTTTAAATAAATCGTTAAAAGTTAAAAGGTTAAAAAAATTAGGCAAATTATTAAACATGTTGCATATTTGTTTCAAATTTTAATTTTTGAAAAAAAGAATTAGAATTTAATAATTTTTATTACATAATTTAATATAGATTGAGCACGGAGTTATGTCTCACACTAAGTCATGTTTTGTTGAATTTCGGAATTCAAAGTTTGTTCTGCTATAAAAAAAAGTTTTAAAATTTGAAATGGATTGTAAGGTATTTAGTATTTGGAAAATCCACCGCAAATCCTCTCAATTTGTAGCTCTTAACAAGTAAAATGGGAAATTGGATGAGATGGCCTTATAGTGTCATGTGGGTCGGGTACGGGTTTCAAATATTTATCTCAAAATTGAGAATTTTTTTATCTCAAATATTTTTTTGTCAAATATTATCTCAAGTATTAAAAAAAAAAAAGTTATCTTAATTTTGGCTTACATAAATCATCTCAAATTTACTACAGATTCGAATGTTATCAAATTTTTGAGATTGATTTATCTAAAATACAACAAAAAAAAAAATAGATTTTTGAGACAGAATTTTCCGTCTAAAAATATATAATTTTCTGTACTTGTAGTGAGATGGATACACCAATTTGTAAGTTGTTGGGTAAATAATTACGTAGTGTTTCCATTCCCTTTTTTTGGGTCAAATAGTATGGGATCAACATTACACTTTAATGCTTCATAGAAAAGAACCAAAAATAAAATTTCAGATTTTATCTACTTACATCTTGTAGTATTGTGTTTTACGGATACATCATTTAAGCATGGTATTCTCCAATGCACACAAATAAAAAATTGATCAATTTTTCCGTAAAAGAATGTTGTCTATATATACAAAGAATTTACAAGTTTCTATATAAAAAATCAATAATTAAAATGAGTAGAATTATCTATAAACGTTCTATATATATACATTATTATGTCCCTACCTTTTTTTAATGTATTTTTTTTTGTTCTGTCCTGAACAAATAAGTTTCGTAGACTTTGCCTTAACACATTATAAATCTCATTAGATTAATTAAGTGTTCCCTACACAACACACTATTTTCCTTTTCTTATGTATCTATCTATAATTTGGAATTACAGAGCCAGATGGTGAGACCATGACTTATCTCGCCAACCAGAGGATGTTGAAATTTAAGTTCAAGACTTGGTCACATAATTTATTTATAGATTGATATTTTATGTTGATTATTCTTCAATATTGGTTGAGCCGTTGCCATGTATGAAATGGTGTCAAATCGTCACAAATAATGCATGCGAAGAGTGCAACCAAATCATTGCGAATTATAAATCCCTGGTGTATTGCGCTAATGTTTTAAACTCATTAATTAATTCTCAAATTGCTTTGGTAGTAATCAAGATCTACTATAATCCTTACTGTGTTTTAAGAGTTAAATCAATCTAGTAGACACGTGGTAACTCAGGGGCAAGTTTCAAGGAGGAAGAAATAGTCAAATACATTTATCATTAGACATTTAGAAAGAAAAAAAAATGGTAGAGTGGGTCTCCCCTTAATAAATAATTGCGTTCATATTTCAAAGACAATAAAAACACTAAAATTTATATTTAAACATGTTGACAAAAAAAAAACATGAAAAGATAAGTGGAGACATATCCAACTTGCGCATTTACTTTTTTTTAGTTAATTAATTAAAAGAAAAGCATATTAGGTTTTAAGGTTGAGAATTTTTTAAGATATAGTTAATTAACAAAAATGTTGATTTCCACTTTAATAATCATGTATCTTAATAACACTTGATAATTCGAGGTCCATCATCATTTGTAATATTGCAAGTGGAGAACCCTCCATTCCCTCCCTTGTATCCTTCCATATTAAAATATAATGTCATGATAACTTTTTTCATTTGAAAAATATTTAACATTTTGGATTTGATTATATTCAAACCTTATAAAATCCCTGGATGTAGTCTGGCAAATACAATTATTGAAGCAGATGGGAAAAAGTCAATGCTATAAATTTCAACTTCTATATTGTATACGATTTGAATCAATTTTCGAAAAATAACATAAAGAACAATACATGTAAAAAAAATATAACACCGAGGTGCAAGGATGACACTAAATTAATGATTATACGGGTCAAATGACTTACCGAGAAGAACTAATTACTAAATATGCATGAAGAAAGTAAAAAAAAAAAAGGTAAAAATATACTACAACTTGTTGCATCATTGACCTTATAATATATTTGAGAGAGAAAGAGTAAAATTACTAATTTGCTTCTTAATAAATTTTTACTTTATGAAAACGAATAAAAAATTGGATTAGTGGCCCTTAATGGTGGGGATTAGTTCGTAAGAATAATAATAAGAGAAGTGGGTCTTTTGTGTCAGTTTACGATTTGGTGTATCTCACGGCTTTGCTGGCACTAAAGTATTGTTGTCTTGACTCATCTTCAACCCACTTCCCTCTGCAGTTCACCTATTATGGACGTATATGTAATATACATGTTACTCTCCTAAAAATTCCAAATTATTATTACGATTTAGTTTTATTCTCACTTGTCATTATTAGATATATGAATATTATATGGATGTTTTGATATACCCCAACAAGTGAAGCATGAACTCAAGATAGATAGCCCCATCTTGGTTTATCCTATAGATAAACTTTATATTGTTTAGCTCTGCTAAATGTAAACAAATGAAAATTTTATTTTAGACAATGTGAGATTAACTTGAAATACTTGAGGTAGAAAGTAGTAGAAGATGATAGAAGAGAGCGACGGAGAGATGGTAGCCATTAAGCAAACACAAATCCATAAGAATTTGTTGCAGACAGCATTGTCTCTTTCACCTCCACCATTATTTTCTCCACTACTTCCATACTTCTAGTGAACAATACACACCAAGACACACTCTTAAACCAACAACTACAACACGTTTTTGTATATATCTCAAGTTTATTTTTCCTTTTTCATTGTGAGAATATAATCTATTTATATTTAGATCATTTTCGTGAAGAAATATAGTGGATGTAAGTGAAATGTAATTAGAAGAATAATTAACTAGGTGGTCGAGTTGAAACGCAAAAATACGCATTAATACTCCAAATTTTGGAAATTTTGTTTTAAAGGTTTGATTTTACTATCTATCATATACAGCCAGAATGTATTTATTTTTTGATGATTTGGAGTTTCATAAACTCTATAATCAAGTGTGTTTGATGTTGGACAACTTAATGCTAGAGGATCTAGTGAAAAAATGATTTTCATTATCATGTGAATGAAGACAAGACACACGAAACCCTCATAATATCTGTTGATCAACTAGTTGATAGTTCTCTTTCAAAATTTTCGAAATAACACATTGATCTTTGGATGAGAATGGACCCATATACGGTGGCCAAAATATTATAATTTGTAGTAGAATCAAAGGCATACAACTCTAGAGATATAAAAATCTATCGTAGAGAGTGATAATTTTACTTCGTCACAAATAAGTTCTTACAAATTTTATCCAAAAAAGCAAATAAGTTCTTATTTTTAAGTGGAGGTGATTGTTAATACTCCAATCACTCTCTGCCATGGGAATTTATAGCTCTAGATTTGTATATAAAAATGGATTGAAAAATTGATTTTCAGCTACACAAACTATATATACGTCACGACATATCTATACATGTAAACTAATTTAATGTTCTGATAACTATAAAATCAGTGGAGAATGTTTACATTTGTTAAAAATCGTGGGATAATGGTTGGTGGAGGTCCTCGGATACTTGCTGGGAAGTTGTTCTCGACTTCGGCGACGTCGGAGACGACTAAGAACCACGGTGAAGCTTTGGTGACTCTTCAAACCAAGGCTCTTGCTCGGCGGTTTTCATCGACGACAGAGACAACGGAAAAGCACGGTGAAACTTTGGTGACTCTTCAAACCAAAGCACTTAGGTTTGCTCGGCGGTTTTCATCGACGTCGTACGGAGACAACGGAGAAGCACGGTGAAGCTTTGGTGACTCTTCAAACCAAAGCACTTAGGTTTGCTCGGCGGTTTTCATCGACGCCGGAGACGACGCCAAAAAAATCTGGATTTACTTGGATATAAATTTCTATAAAAACCTATTTGGATTCAAAAATATATCACTTTGGGTTTGGCTTATTTGGATTCGTCTGTGGATAACTAAAAAACTTAAATTAAACCCAAAATATCTTACATAAATTATATTACTACATATAATTTTCTACTAAGTTCAAATTTTAGTTTTACTATTTCTTTTTTTAATTACACTTGAGTCTATTAGTTTTATATTCTAATATTGGATCTTAATTTAAGATACCAAAAACAATATGTTTGGTTTATGTAAGGTTTTTATTAATTACTTTTTTTATTTAAAGAACTTGATGTTAAGAATTTATTTTAGATGTTTTGTCATTTTGAACCTAATAATCAGATTTGGGTTAGTTTTGATCATATTATTTATGATCTAAACAACTTAAACATAAACTAAAACTTGAAAAATTTGACCCAAATTTTATATGGATCGAATTTGGTACAGTATTTCATAACCCAAAAAAATTCAAACTCAAACCAAAACTAAAAAAAAAGACTGACCCAAAACTCAATTTGTCCACCCCTAGGTCCATATCCAAAAATATTTGTGATATGAAAGTCTGGATTATAATTTTCAAGCGGCTTTGAATGTTGCTGACAAGATCACTAACATCATATCCTTCTTTAAACTAGAAATTCTCGAAGTCCCAATATTTATGTGAACACAATATTTCGGATCTTTTTGATTTGCATCCACAAAAATTTGTTCAACGACTTGCCCCTGCTCCTCTGCTTCGAGGATTTGTTCATCGAGTCGATGCTGCTCTTGTTCATGGTTTCTCTTTCTAGGAGGATGATACAGAGACGGTGACTTTCTCGGTGACTGTCTCTTTTTTCTTATAATCATCTCGAAAGTTCATTGAAATGATGGAGTAGATAACTCGTTTTGCAATCATTGAGTCGTGTTTAATTTTTCTAGAAATTCTAGAGCAATCTTACAACATTGGTAAAGAACACGCTTCTCAACAGTTAACAAATTGGGTGGCAAAGTATGTCTTTGCTCCCACGTCTGATATTCCATACACAATGAATTTGTATATAAATAGGTTTTAAAGTAATCTAGTTAGCTAATTATATTACGAAAATGCATTTATTGTTCGGATAACTTCTTCTTTTAACGATTTTGGATGCATGAGTATAATTTTTGAAAGTAAGAAACTGATATTTTATATGTAGATGAATGTTATTTTGGATATTAGAGCTATTTTTTTTTTTACCCAAAAAAATGTTAGAAGCTATATACGAAGATATTATAGCTTTTTACTTTTTTTTTTTTTTACGACAAAAAAAAAAAAAAAAAAAAGCTATGTACGAGGTCCTATCCATACGTATTTAAGGCCATGGGCCTAGGAACTTGCTTATTTTGTACGAGAAAATGGGATCCTTGGTTTTAAGAATCTTTACTAGCGATATTGGGTTGAGATTTCAACGTTAAGGCCCAAAATTGAATTTCTAAATCTAATCCCATCTCTTCATTAAAACCCCAATTTAGTAGAAGTTAATTTGAAAAATAACTTGTAGAATATAAACCCATAGCATTGTTCAGAACATAAGATCGGTTCTGTTGACAAGGAACTACTGTGGTTCGCTAACAATCAGTGCCTATGGTGATACCAATCGAATCCCTTCTTCTATACAACAAGCTCTCTCTTCCAATCTATTCGGTTTTAAAATAAAATATTTAATGTTTAAAGTCTTTATTTTTTAGAGTAAATCTAACTCGAATGTGATTGTGGTATTTAACATGTATAAATGATTAAAAACTAACTATTCTACAAGTTATCCAATAGTTAAAAACTAACTACTTTACAAGTTGAACTAAAACAAAAAAAAAAAATCTTTCTAGCCAATTTCCTCATTGGTATTGAATTATATAAAAAAGATTAAGACCTAAATTCACTATTCGCTCTGATTCACTAAATAGTTTGGTACACATCGGACATTATGGGGGGGAACTAGAGAGTTTTATAGAAAACTTAAACCATTGCTAAACTCTATCATTATTTTGAGCATCTCTCATATATTTAAATAGCTAAAGCAATATTAATGTTCAAGATGATAATGTATTCATTCAAAAACACTAGATTGTTTTTATTGGAAAAGAGTAAACAAACGAATCCACCATAAGAACCAAATTTGGAAAACCAAATTGGTCCCTATAGGAAGATTGAAAATCAGTAGAAATAACGATTGGTAAGGAACTGAGAAGCAGTAGCAAGCGCGCCACCGAGAATGGCATCGACCACAACCTTGTCTTTGCCTTTGTTACTAGCCGCAGAGATCACTGCTCCTGTCGCCGCGCCTGCCAACATTGCATTTTTCTGATACAAAACCTCAACCAATTCATTATTAAGTTTTGCAACAAATATCTTAAAATCTTATAGCAAAATGTGAAATGTATTGAAAGCAATACCCAGTCTCTAGTGCCACGGACACGTTCGATTCCATACTCTGTTCCAACATAAACTCCAGCCACAGATCCTAATCATATTCATATATTGCAAACTTTAAACTTTTCTTAATCAATTTATTTACCCATTGCTGAAACTAAAACCATGGAATATGAAAGTAACTTACCCCAGTAAACACCTTCTTTGCACAGGTTCTTAAGCTGTAACAATATTTAGCAAAATTTCAAACTCCACACACAAACATATATACAACACATAGATCTGATGCAGTAATACAGTAAATACTCACCGCATGCTCCAGTGTGCTCTTGGAGAGACTCCCTACAAGTAGTGAACAAACAAACCACACAGTCAAAATCAAATTTTGCAAACTCCAACAAACAAATCAGGTAATAATGATAAGCACAAAAAAACAGATCCACCAAATGTGTATAAATGAGGAAACTTTACACAACAACACTTATATGTGTTACCTTTGTCGATGGCCTTGTAAGTGTCTTCTGCAAGAGATTTAGCAACTCCAACCTAAACCCATCAAAGAGAAGAGATCACAAAATTAGAAAAATGATCCATCAAAGAGATCATAGAGAAAGAGAGATCAGAAAATTACAGCTCCGATCTTGAGGAAAGCATCAACGGTGAGATTGAGAAAAGGGTTTCCCATGTCCACTGCCACCGACACCTTCGGTGTGCTCACAGTTCCGGAAAATGTGCTTGAAGGCATCTTTCTTCTTCTTCTTCTTCTTCCTCTGTTCTTTTTTCTTTTTTTGCTTTTTTTTGGGATACTTCTATCTTTCTGAAACAGTTTCACCTATTTTCTTGGGATTTATAATGAGTTTAACGGTGGATATTTAAAACTTTTGTTCAACGGTTGAGAAGAGATTAAAAAGGACCCATAAGATAGATATTGTCTGGATCAAGCAATGAAACTCGAGCTTTAAAATGACGAAACTGTCCTTTTAGAGCCATGCCAAAACTAACCCACGAGACTCGTGATCTCTCCACAGTGACATGTTGCCGACCTCAAAATGAATTGGTATTAACGTAAAAATCGGAACTTTAATAACAATAGTCAAATTTTAAGATCACTCTTGAAGCAACAGAGTAAAAAGACTCGCAATTCAACACATTCTTGAAACAAACAGACCAAACAAGAGTATACTTTGCAAATTCAAATTCAAATTCAAATCTCACATAGAAGACAAGTTTTCATTATTCCCAAATTTTACATAGATTGATTGAGATTGATCTTACTTTCACTCTTTCCTGTGATGACGTTTCCTACTCTTCTTCTCATACCGCTTAGAAGAACCACGTCCAACACGTGAACCATCATCATCGCCTGAAACATCGGAGTCAGAAGAAGCTGCGACTTTGTTCCTTCGCTTCTGCCTTCTATCATCTTCACAAGAATCAGAATCAGAGTCATCAGAATGATTACGACGGCTTCTCCTTCTTCTCTTCTCTTTTCTACTCTTTCTCTTCACACGTCTATCATCTTCATCCTCGGACTCATCAGAATCATCACCATCCTCATCTCTCTTTCTTCCTCTTCTCTCCTTTCTTCTCTTACTCCTTCCTTCTTCCTCATCCTCAGACTCACTCATACTCCTTCTCTTATGCACCTTCCGCTTCTTCGACCTCCTCCTTCTCTTCCTATATTCACCAGAATCAGACTCAGACTCATCAGAAACACTACGCTTCTTCTTCTTCCTCAAAGAACTCGTCTTCTTAACACTACTACTACTCCCACTCTTCTTCTTCTTCCCATACCTCTCAGCTATAATCCTCTCCATCTCAGAATCAACATCAGAATCAGAACTCTCACTCTCCTCTTCCTCTTCACTACTCTCTTCCTCCATAACCTCACCTTTCCCAACTCTGCTCCTAATCTTCTCCAACCCCGACATAACCGCAGCTTCAATCGCAGCTGGATCTTTCTCCTTATCATCCTTAGTACTCAAAAAGTTCCTACATTGAAACGTCAAATGCCCAACTCGACCACATTTCTTACAAGAACCACGAGCTTCATCGTTATTCGAACCAGTGATTCTCGCAAGAGCTAAAAGACCTTGGAAACTCGCGTACGAGTTCTCGGGATCTTCTGATTTCTGTTGAGTCGTCTTTGGCTCTTCTTTACTAGTTGGTGCATAAGGATCATAACCAATCGCACTTTGCCAAATTCCATGAGTTTGAAGCGCTGCACTACTATGAACCCTATTGTTTGCGGGCATACGCACTCTTCCTGCAGTCGCCGGCATCTTTACGAACCCCTAGAAAATCTCTCAACCTAAACCAAAACGAGACAAATCAATATCTAAACAATTGAATGCAATCCATTAACAAGATTACACAAAAGAAAGCTAGGGTTTTTAATCCCCAATTCGTCAAAGACCTAGATACTAATTTGGGGACTAAAGGAGATGGATTCTAGGGTTTCAATCGAAATCAGATTCTAAGAAGAAAGAGATGATTAAATTGCTTACCAGATCTGATGGAAGGAGCGTCGGAGAGAGATGGATGAAGAAAGGTTCGAACTTTTCTTCTCCTATGCCCTCTGATTTGAGAAGAGAGGCAAAAATGGAACGATAATGAAGTTTGAGGGTAAATTATAAAGATTGGGAAATTGTTGGAACCGACTTTAGTTTTTTATATTGCACTTATATCCCCCAATTACTGTGTATTTCAATTATAGTGCTAAAGAAGCCCAAAACATTTCTCTTTGGGCCGGGCCTCAGCATCAAGAGGATTTAGAATTCAATAGTGCTATAATTAATATGTATCAATCATTATCGAAGAGTAACGGAAAGACACTTCAAATTAAAACAAACAAAACTGCGCCATAAGCTTAATTTAATTTCAGTTTGTATTCATGAATAGAAATGCTCAAAGATTCATGATAATTAATCAAACCTGATTATTATTAACCTCTTAATAACAACAATTAATGAGTTAGAATATACCTCTCTTAATCCTTCCCGCCACCTTCCTCTCCGTTAAACTGTAACTAAATTGCGGTAAATCAGTTTTTCACCAGTTCATCACACAGTAAAAAAATATCCTAATCCACATATATAAGAACATCACTATGAATCCCCAAAATTAAATCAAATCAAAAACAATTTCACAAAATAATTCCAATTCATTTGCAAAAATCGCAAAATTCGAAAATGCAAACAAGTTGCTGTGGGGATTACGTGGCGGCAGCTGCTTCACCGGAGATGGCGGTGAAGGAACACGCATCAATGGCGTTAATGTTTCTCTGTGTCATCTTCATCATCTTCTTCTACGGCTTGATCTTTCTCCTTTGCTTCGTAATGTATCCAAAGCAAACGAAGGAAGCAATCGGCGACGAGGAAGCCGGTCAACCGTTACCTCCGGCTGTGAGACTCACGAAATGCGGCGGCGACGGTGACGGCGACGGCGAAGACGAGTTTAAAGCAGATTTGTGCGTTATTTGTTTGGAGGATTTTGAAGTAAACGACGTCGTTAGGGTTCTCAGGGGATGTAAGCACGTGTTCCACGTGCAGTGTATAGACTCGTGGTGTTTTTATAAGCTGACGTGTCCGATTTGTAGAGCACCGTTTCAGTGGTTTGGTGAGTTTTAGGGTTTAATGTTCGGTAGGATCCGGTTCAGTCCCAATTTCGAATTATTTGTACGTCATTGGGATTTAGATAATCTTAAGGAGGGTCTTATAATTTTGAAATTTTTTTCACAAAATTATTGATCTGGTCCTTGAATCGTGACGTGTGTGTATTTGAAGAAGTTAATTTTTATATATATTATAGGAATGTGACACTACAGAGTACACTTTGGTTTTGGTTAATTTATCTTACAAAAGGTAAAACCAATCATTTATAATTCGTTTAGTTCCGTTAATCTTTTTTTGTTTGAAAATCAACTTAATTATGTGATTTATTGACTAATCAAGAAAAATTATATTAAAAACTTTACAATACTGGGTTTGATTGGTAACCTTTAACCGCATTGTTTGCAAACGAACCGTCTTGTTTGCAAACGAACCGCCTTAAAGTTACCAATCAATAAAGTGATTGGAAGAAGCGGTTGGAAAATATAGTTAAAGAGAAAAGTTGGAAGATAAAAAACCGGTGGTTGCAACCACCTAAAAAATAAGACGTTTGTAAACGAGGCGGTTAGATTTTTTTATTATATATATATATATTTTATAAAAATAGTATTTATATATATTATTTTTAATAAATTTTTAAAAATAGAAATATATTTTTTAAATGTTTTTCATAATTTAATTTATTTTATGTAATTTTCTATAACATTTTTTTTACTATTCAACCGCTTGTTACTAATCATAACTATTATTTAACCGCTTATTTGAATTCAACCGCTTTCTTTCTTCTGCTATTTTTAATCGCCTCTTTTTCAATCGCTAAGAAAATGCTTAACTCAAATTAAATTACCAATCAGACCCACTATTGCTACATCTGAATATGGTCTATAAAATCTTTAATCAAATGGCCAGAATCAGCCCTTACTGCCCTTACTATAAGCATATCAAACATGTACGTACTTCCAGTTTTTTCGTTCTTAACTAATTTTAGGACCCAACGTTTTTTAAATTATTAGTTAACTCTGGTGGTTATTAAGTAATTAACACTACATACTTTACGTAAAGTTGTTAACTTTGTTTTGTAATTTGGTTGGACAAAATGAGGCAACTTGGATTTAAAAATTAAAGAAGAAGGAGGCAACTTGGTTCGTGCTTCTGAACCTACACGATAATTTGTCCTTTTATCTTACATATACATTGTACCAATTTTTATTTTTTTGGATAAAAATTGTACCAATCTTACTATTTAGACTCTACGTATCGATCCAATTATTTATCCAAATGTGAATTTATTAAAATTATTAAAATTTGTTTTTCAAAATGTTTACAAAATTATTTATCAAAATTTGTTTTTTTTTTTGTTTGATAATACTTTTATCAAAATGTTTATCCAAATGCAAAGGTATAACTTCACTTTACAATCTTTCAAAATTTGTGTGTGAAACATGTTGAGTATTTTTGCTTTGTGGAAGTGCTTCATAATGCTGCTAACTTCTTAACATTTAAACCAGAAAAGATATAATGGTAACTATAAAAAAAAAAAAAAAAAACTTGCCCTCGAGGCTCATGAGTTATGAATATGATACTCTCCTCTCTCGTAGTATTTCATGGGCCGAGGCCACAAATTTTTATGGACCTCTACACTTATTTGGGATTTTGTTTTTGTAACATGACTGCATGAGTTATTTCCTAAGATTTGTTATTCGTTGTTGTTGCTTTAAACTTCTTCTTACATAACAATTTATTTTTGTTGTTTGTTGATAAGATATGTCACATTAAAGAGAAAATTTGACAACTCTTCCTAACCTAACTTGCCTCCTAATGATTTCAATTACGGCGTTGACTTTTGTTTGAACAAAACTACCAAAGTACATGTGAACCGTACGGATAAAGAACAATATTTGAAGATTGAAGAGTCAAGATACTATTTCTTCGCTGACATGATAATACACTTTGACACTTACTCCCTCAATTTGTTTGACTGTTCATTACATTTATATCTCTTTCTTAAATTTTGTTCCCTCTTCACAACCTCCCTTGCTTCTAGATAATAATATCCCATATTTAATGTGTTTGATGAGTAAACTCTTGACTTTTTATTGACCGGATATGATTTTTGAGTCATAGTAAATGTAGTCAGATGGTAGTTGGATATGATAAATAGGTAATAATAGATCTTTTAATGGAAGGAAACTGAAAAAGCAAATCTGGAAAAGTCTTGCAGGAGATAGATCTCTATCTTAAACTAAAAATAAAATCTAATTTTTAAGGAGTTATTAACATCACAAGGAAAATCTAGTTTCGCATTAGTCAATTTTCGTTTAATGAAATATAATCTTTAACATGACATAACTTTAACTAATCTTATGGGATGTTGACAGGTTAAAGCCTAAAAGCAGATATATTTTTGCAATTTTCTTACAAATGTGCATTTTTTGTAAGCTGACATGCGATAGGTTCTTATTTTTTGTCAATCTGTTTCAATGAGTTTTGGGTCAAAAGCATAAAAGTCTTTTTTCCTTGAATAATATGATAAGATACATATAAGTAATTTGATAGTTTAAGATACATAATAATACGATAGAAATGGTTGAAACCTCAAAAGTCAACAGCCGGCCATCTGCCTGTGAACAATTTAATTTTTGGCTTTATTAATCATTGACAGCGGATATATAACGTATACATAACAAGTATCTTAATTTTAGATTTAAATAATAAACCCTTTCTACTAAAATCAAAGACAAAAAAAGAAAAAAAAAAGAAAAAAAAAACTGCATATGTGAGTTCATCGTTTCCTGTTAATGAGGTTTAACGACGATAATCACAGGTTTAAAGAAGATTAGCACGAAAACAGATTACGGAAAATTTAATATTACGTTGTTCTTGTATCAAATGGCCGGAATCTCACTACCGGAGTCTCACAAAGGCAACCAATCTCGACATCTCTCAACTTACGGTGACCAATTGCTCTCTTACCTTTCTCTTTCAGATTATCAGTTTTGGTCCTAGGATTTTTTTTTGTTAGATTATCAGTTTAGTCGATTGTATGCTTGGTGTAAGGGTTCTAGGATTCACGGATTGGTCAAATGAGATCCTTCCATCAAAGGAAAAAGACTTTGATAAGTAAGGCTGGGAACATGCAATTGAAGCTGATGCGGATGTGGAAGTAATATGCTACAAGAACAATGATCCGAATAACAACGTAGTGATATATCCTTGTCATTTTTGCAATATAAATTCAAGTTGGAATTGGTTTTTTTTAAGTTTTTCATAATTTTTAAAACAAAATGGCCATATATATTATTACCCTCATTTTCTAATCAAAATCTTATCTAACTAAATAAAGTTTTTGTTCAGCCAAAATCATCATTGTGTATATAATTTGGGTTTAAGAGAAATTATTGACATTTAATTTTGTTTTCCTGAAAAAAAGTGCATAAGCTAAAGTTTAAATTATAATGCTATGACCACCGGCCTGCCTCACTTCTGCACTCATCAGCAATTATGTCAGCTTTTTCTTAAGTTTACTAGCCTTGTGTGTATACGAACGATTTCTGTTTTTCACCTCTTTAATCATACCGTAAGAAGAATCTAGAAGGAAAAATAACGAAGGAGAATGAAACCATAAGGTGAGAAGTACTGAATTTATAGTACTAGACATATGCTTCACCTATTTGGGGCCAAAATTTGCAGCTCATTTATATAATCTCTGAAAATTTTGTCTTTGAGTTACTTGATTCATATGTTTATTTTACTTGCAACTACAAAGAAGCAGACAACTAAAGTGGTGTTTTGGAGAATGCTACTATTGAAGTAACGTAGCTGCTAGCCTTTTCTTAGATCTGTTGTTACCAAATTGTAAAAAAATGTATCAGAGGTACCTTTTTTTGCATGTGTTGTGCATATTTTCGATTTCAATGACGAATGTTATTCTTTTTTTTTGGGTTTCTACAGGACATTAGATTACCAACTACACGATGCATTGAAGGAATACCTAATATCCAAGGGAATCAGTCAAGGACTAACTAATTTCCTCTTGTGTCATCTGAACAACATGGAGCAGGATCAATACGTTAACTGGTTACGAATCAACAATGTCACATTCTCCGATGTTGGAATATTGATTTCATAATCAATTAAGAGAATGGAGAAACAGAGTAAGAGATAAAAATTATCTCTTCTCCTCCTAAAGAAGACAATAACGAAATATAATTTTTTATTGAACTGAAACTTGTTATTTTTACATCAAGATAATAGTTGTTTAAATAGAAACAAACAGACACAATACAAGTTGCATCTCTTCTACTTGTGACTTTTCGACACAACTCTTAATTAATAACCAACTTAATATATTACAAACATTATAAATTTAATTATTAATATCAAACTCAATTATAAATCAACACTCCCCCTTAATTGAGTTTCGGTTTCACACCAAACGTTCTTCAACGTTGCTTCATCACATCTCCTCCGTGATCTTCAAACTCATCATTTACGTTTGATGATGATTCTTCTTCAACTGCACTAAACAGAATATGACCTTCATTGTCACTCTCTTCGTCTGTTTCTTCTAGGCTTAGGTTCACTCTCTCGGCCTTCCTAACCTTGCAGTTCTTCACCACGTGCCCTGGCTTGTTACACGCAAAGCACCTTACACCCGTAGGCAAGCTAACATCCCTGTGTTGCTTTCTCCAACAATCACTCTCATTGTGATTGTCACACGTACAAAAGTCACACCATTTCTCGGCCTTATTTTGACTTTTGTCGCCACTTTTGTTTCCTTTTTTTTTGAAACAAACTTTTTTCCATAGAACGCTCCCTCATTGATACACTCATCTCGGATACTCAAGCGCTTCTCATGCGCCTTCAGATTTTTTCCACGTGATCTTCGTCACGTCTTCTTTAGCTTGGATGTTCTTGCAACCCTTCCACTCCTTTCAAGTGAGCTTTCTTCTTTATTCGGTTTGGTGTTCTCCTTGAATCACCATTACGTCTTTTTTTTTGGTTATTTCTATAACCGGTTACCGTCTTGTGCCAAACGTGAATCTTCTCCACGTCTTCTTCTTCGGCTACGTCGAACAAAGTTTCAGAATTTTTCTTCCACAACTCCAACTCCACATCATTTTCTCCATTGTCTTTTGAGAAGATTTCCTATCTTCTTCATCGCTTTTGGAGCCTTCTTCTTGAAGGTATGCTTGTGAATATGTTTGTGAAGGTTGATGGTGCTCTCTCTCTTGTCACCACCTCTTCTTTTTCTTCTTCTTCATCTTTCTCTTCTTCTTGCAGCGGAATTCTTCTTATTTTTGTTTTACTTGGACAGGCTCCAAGATCAAAATAGCTCTGATACCATGTTGGAATATTGATTTCATAATCAATTAAGAGAATGGAGAAACAGAGTAAGAGATAAAAATTATCTCTTCTCCTCCTAAAGAAGACAATAACGAAATATAAATTTTTATTGAACTGAAACTTGTTATTTTTACATCAAGATAATAGTTGTTTAAATAGAAACAAACAGACACAATACAAGTTGCATCTTTTCTACTTGTGACTTTTCGACACAACTCTTAATTAATAACTAACTTAATATATTACAAACATTATAAACTTAATTATTAATATCAAACTCAATTATAAATCAACATCCCAAGCCGTGAGTTGTTCACTCCATAAGCTGATCTGTGTCACCTTCGAGCCATCTCAACGGATGAAAGAGACAGAAAACACATTCTTCATGGAGACTTGGGCACTCGAAGCTGTAAATGTGGAAAACGCTTTCACAGAGGTTCTTCTAAATGACTCAGATTTACAGAGTCGTAATTAAGAAGGCTTTTGAAGCTGGAGATGTATGAGCTTTTGATTCATAATTTATCGGTAAAAAAAAAAAGTAATCATTTACCCAATATAAGTCATAAAAGAGGACATTAATTTGGTGTAGTTTATAATGCTTGAATTTAGTTAATATCGTTAATGGCTGTATGTATATCAAAAACAAACTTGATGTCTATTTTTGTATAGGTGGAATAGTATCAATGTCACATAAAAGCTTATCTTTTGGTCTAATGTCACGTAAAAAGTTGCCGAGAAAAAGCAAATGAAAAACTTAAATTTTTTTTGCTTTTACTTTTCAGGAGCCTAGCGTGTTTAGAAATTAGTAGTAGTATATCATGCTTCTAGAGACCCAAACATTATCAGTATATGACAATATGAATTAAACATTATACCACGTCTAATTTAATGCAATTGAACATTTTCTTATCGCAGAAGACAATGACAGAAAATAAATGAATGTAGGGAATATTACGAAAACAACCATTTTTTCGAGATGACTTTTGGAAAAAGTCATTTGAACAGTGTAGCTACAGTGACATAATTTTTTATGAATTTATTCCTTATTGCGTGAAAAAAAGATTGATACACGGACACATATTTTGCTACACAAAAACATTATTTGGTACACATAATCATAATTTTTTTTATGGACAAAATATTCCTTATTACTTATTTATTCCGTAACAAGGTTATAAAAGAAGGATATTATACCTTACATTCACATAAAATAGAAAACCCAAACATATGATTTTAAAGTATTTATTCTGTAACATGTTTACAAAAGAAGGATACTATACCCTATATCTATATAGAATAGAGAATCCAAACATATTATTTTATAGTATTTGTTCTGTAACAACGTTACAAAGAAAATGATATTTACTCATTAACTAGGTTAAAAAAAAGATATATGAAATAGAAAACCCAATCACTTGATTTTACAGTATGCATTCCATAAATAGGTTATAAGTGAACGAATATGTACCCTAAACACATTAGTGGACACAATACATTGCTTACATTTGTTTATGAAAATTGAAAAGATATGGACAAAATAGAAAATTTAAACATAATTGTCTTGTCGACAAAATAGAAAATTTAAAGTTTGTGGATATAGTTGTGCTTTGCCATAGTTGTTAATTATTTGTACTTCTTTCTGTTCCTTAATTACATTAAAAACAGAGTAAAAGATAAAAAATTATCTTAAATTCTACATTATAAATCTAAAACGACGTTTAATTTGAAAAAAGTGTTTTTCTTATGAAATTAGCAATGTAATCCAATCAGAAACACATGTTTATTTGATTTTTTTCTTCATATTCGCCAAGTATTTTTGTTTTCTTTGTACAAAAGTCTTATATCTTGCACAATCATGTCTCCTAACGTAAAAAGACAAAATTGACGAAGACTAAGAAAAATAAAGACAAAATTGACATTGAATTTAAACGAAAGTATTATACAAACAAAGAAAAATAAAAGAGATGAGTTTTAAAGGCGGGACCGGTCCATCATCAATGCCACCTTCCAACGCCTCTCTCTCTATCTTTCAGCTACTTGCAGCAAAATTGCAAAAGTGTTCATATAAACTTCTCTCTCAGCTATTTGCAGCAAATTTGCAAAAATTGTCCATACAAACCTCTCTGGCTGACAGAGAAAAATGTAAAATCTTCTTTATCCTCACAAATTTGATCTGTTTTCTGCTTCAATTCTCCAGTTTCCATTGATAAAGTTTAAACCTTTTTGTTCTCTAGTTAGTGATAGCACAAGGGTTTGTTTTAATTCTCCTCAAAATCATGGGGATTTGCTTAAGTGCTCGGATTAAAGCTGTGAGTCCAGGTAAGCAAGGTACTTGTATTTTTTTCTTAAAAAAGTTATTTTCCATTTATAAAATAACACCACTCATGCAAAATGTTGAATTGAATAACAAAAATCTTGAATTATGTGAAGTTTTATTAATTTCAAGGTTTTTATAAGTTTGGTTAATTTGAGTTGGTATAAAAAAAAGTAGCATTTATTTTGTTAATTTATTAAAGTTTTTGTTTAATTCGAGGTTAGGTTTTTTGGTGGTTGGGGACTTAATTTAAAAGTTAGGCTTTAGTGTATAGTTTTGACAAATCTGTCAAAGGTTTCATAATAATTTACTAAAACTTTTGTCTTTTTGGATGTTTGGTTAATTCACAACTCATCAAAATTAAAAAAAAAACAATCAGAGAGGAAAAGACAAGCACAAAAAAATGCAGAGTTTTATGGATATTATCAAAAAGGTGAAATCTAACGTTTTTATGTATACACAATTTGTGTTTGGTGGTTGTATAGGTACAAGTTCGAAGTATATGAGTTCAGAGGCTAATGATTCACAAAGTATGGGAAGCAAAGGCTCTTCTGTGTCTATTAGAACAAGCCCTCGAACTGAAGGAGAGATCTTGCAATCTCCTAATCTCAAAAGTTTCGGTTTTGCTGAGCTTAAAGCAGCAACTAGGAATTTTAGACCAGACAGTGTTCTTGGTGAAGGTGGATTTGGTTCTGTTTTTAAAGGTTGGATTGATGAACAGTCTCTTACGGTATCTAAACCGGGAACTGGTATGGTTATTGCTGTTAAAAAGCTTAACCAAGATGGTTGGCAAGGTCATCAAGAATGGCTGGTAAGTAAATTCAAGAAAGTTTAATCAATTTGAGATCTTTTGTAACTTTTTGACAAGATTTGAAGATTGTTTGATTGATGTTTGTTGTTGTTCTAGGCTGAAGTGAATTACTTGGGACAGTTTTCGCATCCTAATCTTGTGAAATTGATTGGTTATTGTCTTGAGGATGAGCATCGTCTTCTTGTTTATGAGTTCATGCCTCGTGGAAGCTTAGAGAATCATTTGTTCAGAAGTATTGTCTCTCTTTAACTCTTTGTGATTCTGTTGATTCGAAAACGTTTTTGAGTGTTCAATTTTCATTTCTTGTTGTTGTAGGAGGTTCTTATTTCCAACCACTATCTTGGACTCTACGGTTGAAAGTTGCTCTTGGTGCTGCAAAAGGTCTTGCTTTTCTTCACAATGCCGAGAATAGTGTCATATATCGCGATTTCAAGACTTCGAATATACTTCTTGATTCGGTATGTATATCAGCTTTTTTTCAATCTTTGGTTTGATGAAAAAGCTATGAAAGTTTAAGGCTTTATGTTAACCTTTGCCTTTGACTTGATCATAGGAGTACAATGCCAAGCTTTCTGATTTCGGGTTGGCTAAAGACGGTCCAACGGATGAAAAAAGCCATGTTTCGACACGAATCATGGGTACTTACGGATACGTAGCACCTGAATATCTTTCAACCGGTTAGTCTCAAAAGTCTTTTTCTTTTATGTGATTTGATTTGATTACTTCTTTCTGACTCTTTCACTTTCTTTAGGTCATTTAACAACCAAGAGTGATGTCTATAGCTATGGTGTTGTGCTTTTGGAGGTGTTGTCTGGACGGAGAGTTGTGGACAAGAACCGTCCACTAGGAGAGCAAAAGCTGGTGGAATGGGCAAAACCATTACTTGCAAACAAAAGGAAGTTATTCCGAGTTCTCGATAACCGTCTACAAGATCAATACTCAATGGAAGAAGCAAGTAAAGTAGCTACTCTGACGCTGAGATGCCTCACATACGAGATAAAGCTGAGGCCAACAATGAACGAGGTTGTTTCTCACCTCGAACACATCCTGACTTTGAATGAAGCAGGAGGAAGAAACATCGATAAGATCGATAAAAGAATACGTAGGAGAAGTGATAGTGTTGTTATCAACCAAAAACCAAATGCAGGTTTTGCTCGACAAACCGCTGTGGGCGCCATAGCTACTGCTTATCCACGCCCGTCTGATTCGCCTCTATTTGTTTGAGTGAGATACAACGATGTTCTGATTTAGTTTGGATGTACAGTTTTGTTTCTGCTTATGTACCGAAAGGACTCAGTTCATGACTCGTTTACACAATGCAGAGATTTAACAGTTTGATCATTGTAGTGCGAAAATTGACTAAGTTAAGTGTAAATGATCTCTCATGTCTTCAATTGCAAGCTCTGTTAGAAGAGGAAATAAGAACAAGCAAATGCACAACACAGCGATTCGATGGTAACAAACAATTTTCGCGTTAAGAACTTATAAATTATTTGGCTAAGTAGTTTATATACAGTGAAAAAACTATCTTTACCATGTCCTGACTAGTCCCGGCGTCCAGTTTCGCCAGTCTAGCTTTGAAAGCGACTTATTTAAGTTCATTTTATCCCTA
Organism: Cardamine occulta; assembly: GCA_028015245.1. Classification (NCBI taxonomy): domain Eukaryota; kingdom Viridiplantae; phylum Streptophyta; class Magnoliopsida; order Brassicales; family Brassicaceae; genus Cardamine; species Cardamine occulta. Next base: position 10,625,154 of record CM051376.1, on the reverse strand, counting down.
AGATCACGAACCTTCTTGAAATAATTATTCCCTTGCTTCGTCAACTCAGGCTCACTCTCTCCATTTACCTCAGCTTTGATTATCTCTTCTTCTGTTTCATCCGCAACCGGTAGAGTGTTTTCCATCTCTTCATCGATAATGCTTCCAAGAAGTAAAACGACTTCGCTCATTCTAGGCCGAGATTTCGGTTGCTTCATTAGACATTTGTTTGCTAAAGCAGCAACTCTCTGAACAGACTTTATACAGAAGTATTGGCCTTCAAGCCGTGGATCGACAATCACATGGAACTTCTTCGAGTCTGATACGTAAGGTTTCACCCATTCTAAAAGCTTCTGTTCCCCTCGAGGTAGATTTCTGTCCACTGCTCGTCTTCCCGTGATCAGTTCATACAACACTACTCCAAAGCTCCAAACATCGCTCTTTGCTGTCAACTTCCCGGTTTGTACATACTCAGGAGCCGCGTAACCAACTGTTCCTACAACCTTTTAAGCAATACAAAGTTCAAGAACTCAAGAAAATGTTATGTTAAAGAGAACTTCCATAGAGATATACATACCGAAGTTGAGACATGACCAAGTCCTTCGAGAGGTCCTTCCCTAGCTAATCCAAAATCCGAAAGCTTTGCACCGAATCTCTCGTCAAGCAAGATATTCGAAGACTTGAAATCTCGAAAAATCAACTAAAAGATTCACAGAAGCTAAATCAAAAACCAAAACACAAATGGTTCTTGAAAATGCAAAGGTTTTAAAACTGGTGTTAGAGGCCTTAACCTGAAAATCCATTTCTTCATGAAGATAAGCTAAGCCTTGAGCAGCATCTTGAGCAATCTTCAACCTCGTCATCCACGGAAGCGATACAGACACAACTCGGCCTACGAGATGATCCTCCAAGCTTTTATTACACATAAGTTCATAAACTAGAAGCCGTTGCATCCCTCGCTCATCGTCATCAGCACAATACCCAACTAACTTCACAAGATTTGGATGATTCACTACTCCTAGAAAATTCACTTCATTGATCCATTCTTTATGCCCCTGAATACTAGAACGCACAGCTTTACCACAAGACAAATCACAACAAACACAATTCAAAATTCAATTACAAACCACAAAGTAAAGTTTCTTCTTTTAGGGTTTCTCGTTTCAAAGTAAGTAAAGTAGCTCATAAAAATGAAACCTTTACGGAACTACTAAAGCAGAACAGAGTCAACAGACAAAACACACATAACAAGAAACCAAAACACAACACACACAATTCGAAAACCCAATCACAAACCAAAAAGTAAAGTTTCCAAATTAGCTAGTAGCTCATAAAAATGAAACCTTTAGAACTGATGAAGCAGAACAGAGTCAAGAGGCAAAACAACAAACCCAAATCACAACATACAATTCAAAATTCAATCACAAACCATAAAGCAAAGTTTCTTCTTTTAGGGTTTAACGTTTCTTGAATCGATTTGGAGACAAAAGTTGAAACCTTTACAGAACTAATTGAAGTAGAACAGAGTCAAAAGGATCGGAGTCATGCCTGTAAACCTTGAAGATTAAGTTGTTTAACAGCGACATTAATCTTCGAATCAAAACCATTTGAGTCTGAAACATCAACGACGCCTCTATAAACGCAACCAAAGCCTCCTTCACCGATCAAAAGAGCTCTATTGAACCCTTTCGTTGCTAATTTCAGCTCTCTGTAAGTGAACACCTTTAGATCGTTCTCAACTACAAGTCCACCAAGCCAACGTTGACTCAGTGGTTTGGGTAAATTAGATCGTTCCGGTGAGAAACTCCAGTCTGAGTCGAACTCGGACCGGCGAGTTGGGTCGGAGGTGGTTGATGAAGCTACGCTTAGTGACCTAGCCCATGAGAGTCTTGAAGTTCTTGAAACGACGCTGCTTCCTCCTTCGTCTGCTCTCTTCTCGCCATTGGTGAAGTGAAAACACTTCATCTTCTTCTTCCCCCAAATCCGACCGAGTCAACACAAGTTTTGATGACTTTTGAAAGAAGATGAGACTAGACTACTTGAAGATGAGTAATAATCTGATGTGACAGGTTTTAAGTTATAGTTGATGACGTGGCGAGTTAATAACCGTCGATTTTGTGATCGAACGTTCTTCACTTCTTTGATCTGACCTAACTTGCAACTAATTTTCGTATATAGTGAAATGAGTATAGTTTTGCCCAAAATGAATTTAAATGAATCTTCTGATAGTCGTAATTTTGTTTTCGTGAAGCACCAAGATTTTGAATTAGTCTCGAGAATTGACCAACCTTGATTTGATTAATTCGACTTTTATTGTTGTTGTTGGTTGAACCGGTGGATCTAATTGTCCATTTCCATAAAAGTCTTGTCCGGGAGATGAACTTGGACAAGGAGGCGGCGATTAAAACATGGGTTTTTGATGGGCTTTTTGAGCTTCACTTTTGGATTTGAATGAATTAGTTTTTAGAATTTCGTATTTTTAGTTTCTCAACTTTCTTTGACTGCTAAAGATCAGAGAATACAAAATTTTGTTGTTGTCGTTAATTTAAAGAATACTAGCATATCAGTTAATAGACAGGGAAAAACACATGAGATGTTTTGTAGAAAAATAAATAATTTTGGCGTAAATGTTGATTTTGACCATATTTTTGTTGCTCGTATAATAAATCCAAATTTTATGTTATTTTATGTAGTTAATAACTTAATATAGACATAACACCTAATTTCCTATTTAAAAAATTGTTTTGCTTCTAAAGAAATATTCGTGTTATTCTATAGTCTATAGAAATAGAAATACCAATTTCACAATAGGAAAAACACACTAATTTACTATAACCTTAAAATATGCACAAATTTATGTGTTTGTCTTATAAATCCCCCATCCAACTTAAAATTCAAAATTTATATCCAAAAAGTTAATGGAAGAAATTATAGATGTTGGAAAAAAAGAGAATTATAGATTTAGTAGGGAGGAAACAAAAAGAAACCACCACCCATGTGCGAATCTCATCTTCTTTCTTCTCGTTAAGCACCTCAAGAGACCTTCTTCTTTGATGTGACTCTCTTATCTTCTTTCCCATTCTACCCTTTTCTTTTCTCTACATTTACATACATATGAATATGAAATGATGGCAACATGATCATCATTTATCAATACATATATTATACGTTCCAAATTTCTTATAAATGATAAAAAAAATATATATTAAATTGTATTGGTACAAGGCAATATTAATGCTTTTCGTAATTTTCTGTACAAAATTTCACTATCATCTTCTTCTTGTTTTAGCTAAATC
>CM051376.1:10596779-10621779 GCA_028015245.1 Cardamine occulta | reverse complement strand
CCATAAAAATTTCAGGATTCTTCTTATTTTTTCTCATCCACCCAACCCTTTTCTTAAATAACTCAATGACCAATCAATGAATTCTTTACTTTTATTTCAAGTATTAAATTGTAGTAAAATCGTAACAGATTGAATTTGCTCTTACTTTTAAGAATATAAAGATAATAAACCATAACATACCCACATTTATATAAATTTATTACAATGTAGATGTCTACAAGAAGCATTACAAACACATCTATTACTGCTTCTTTTACTAATTACTATACTTGGCTGATAGCAGAACTCTTTGCATCTGCTTCACAGCTCCTACTTTTAACGAACTTCTAATTTTACCCCAAAAGATAACTCATTAAACATTTAAGACCCCACACGCTAAAAAACACCACTCTCCACTTTCACACTCCCCAACGAACACAGCAGGAAAAAAAACCCATCAGAGGTTGACAAATTGGAAGTTTAGTGGTTTTGGGAAAAAAACATGAAAATAATATATATAATATAATTTCTCATATTAATGCCTTCGGCTGGAAATTATAAATTATAATAGTAGAAACATAATAGTAGATAGATGATTTCTTCCGATATTGCCCTTCTTCAGACTCTGAAGTTTTTTCCCATGAAAGTTTGACCAAACTGCCAATTCGCCGGAGCAATGTTCCATGACGTGGAGCTTCTACGGTCACTGCCTGTGACCCTAAACGAAAGTGACTGACCAACCAAAACTGAGTTAGATTGCCAGTTTTGTCCCCAGTTTCTGCTCATGCTCATCCACGAAGTATGTGTTCCTTTCACACTTAGCCGCACAATGTTCCCGGCGCCGGCGACGTTAGTCACTAGAACCAAGTTAAAGTAACGGAAACCATTGATCGTGAACCTTATTCCACCTCTCTTCCGGCAAGGCACACTGAGAAATTAAAACAAACAAGACAAGGGTAGTTACGTCAGTTCAACATAAAGTTGGAAAACGCGTGTTGACCAAAGAGACCACTCATTATTACTACTATGACTTTTTATTATTTACGATGGTATTGATAGGTAAAAAGGGATTGTTAGAAGGACAGTTTCGTCTTTTTGCAGAAAATGAGATCTTTTAGATTTGGTAAAATTAGCTGCATACGAGAGACCCGACATAAATGCTGCACCGACTCGCGCCAAAGAATCAAAGACGTAGAGACTTTTCAATCACACCCCTATACTTCTAAAATGTTAAGTTTAATACCCTACACTTTTATTTCTAACGGCATTTGCCCAAAGTTATTCAGAATCCAGACGTAAAACTTCTAAAAATGTTCAGTTTAATACCAAAACTTTTATTTCTTTTTCGAATTTAACCCAAATCGTTCAGAATCTAGATTTAAGACTTCTCAACTGCACCCTGGTATTTCTAAAATGTTAAGTTTAATACCTCTAAACTTTTAATTCTACCCGCATTAACCCCACTTGGTCCAAATTCAGGTTTACAGTCTTCTCAATCGTACCCCAATACTTCTAAAGATGTAAAGTTTCGCACCACACAGTTTTAAATCCACCAAGTTAACCCAATTCAAGTAATCAATCTAACTAGCCTAAACGTTTAAACTGGATTGGACAATAAATTTACTATTCTTACCGGCGGAAAGAGACAGGGACGATTCCGGCACGATACTCAGCAATCTTGAGGAACATAGGCATAGCAAGATCGAAGTGAGGCCTAGGAGGATTGCACCAGCCGCCATTGTCACTAGGCTGAGCAAAGTTTGGTGGGCAGAAATTGGTTGCAGTGATGAAGATTGAAGGGCTACCTGAGTGGCACCATTTAGGATCACTCGCGCATTTGAGCTCGAAACAAGCGCCGCAACTATAACCATTGTTGAACAAAGCTGTGCTTAGAGCTGCTGTGTTCACACCGTAGCCTTGGCTGTACAAGTTACCATAACCACAAGCACCTCCTGAAATGAAAAAAACAGAGCAAAAGTTGAAACCTTTGGAGGGTAAAATCAAGAAACTATAATCATCCAAGAATTTTACAAATATATAAATGTTAATTTGATAATGTAGTAGTTTGGTTTAGCAAATATGAACAAAAAGATTGGAACTTTAAGTTGGGTTTTTATTAAAGTTGAAACCTTTGGGATAAAAAGTGAAGAAGATTTTAACATTTTCACAATGTATTACATAAAGATGGAAACTTTAGGTTTAAATTGATGAGAATGTGTGAGATACAAATGTAATTTTTGGGGATTTTGGTGTATGAGAAGAGATAGAGATATGTACCCATGGTGCCAGAAGCATCAGAGCCACCATAGAAAGTGGCATGAGCAGTTTCCCAACCTCCTCCATTGTAAACTCCTGGGATTCTTGCTTCAGACATTGCAAGAATTGTAAGAACAAATAAAACTAAACCCAACATTGCCATTATGAGAAAGAGAGACTGAGTAAATAGAGAGAGATTTTGGGAGAAGGAGGCAGAGGAAGAAGAAGAGACTCTTGAGGAGTGTTTTCATGTGTTGTAGGGAAGAGAATGGAGAGGTGTATATATATATATATATATTACATTGAAGCATTTATAAAAAAATATTTTCTTGATTTGTAATATTCTCTATCTATATCGTTACAAAAGTATTTATATATACTTTTTTTTTATTTCTTTTAAGTTCTTGCATTGTCTAATTCTCAAAATAGAATTAGGATTTTTGAGAATTAAAGTAAAAAAGAAAATAAATAAAACTACAAATTTTGTCTGTATGTGTTAGTAGTATACTTTATCAAAATAAAAATTTTAAAATGTTGAATATATGTAAAGACTGTATAGTCTTATGTACAAAAATGTAGACCCTCTACGTGTAGCAGGAAGTTGTCTATTGCCAATTTCACGCGTGAGTAGAAGCGCGTGGTTTACACTGCCCAATCATACTTTATAATGTAGGGATAAAGGCAGTATCACTCCACTCACAAGTCACATCTGATAAAGATCATTCCACGCTCCATTGAAGCGCGTTGGGACAACCACTCTTTAGTTGCTATCAATAATGTTCGCCCTTTAAAATTGCTCAATCTTCTTTCTCTATGGACCTATGATAACTATTGATGTGTATTTATTGAATTTTAGTATACTTCTAACTCCCCAAAAGAAGAAAATATAAATTTAGTGTACGAATTTGTTATTGTAATGACTATACTAATTTTTTTTTAAACAATGCTTTGTTAGCTTATCTTCCATCATTGACAGTTTTGTCGTTTAGTTTAACTTGTACTTATAATGTTTTAGCAATGTACTATTATTCTCAATATTTTAAAAACCGGACGGAAGACCAATTCGTCATCATTATTAGGTGACTGGTTAGACCGGTTTAATTGATCGAAACAGATTTTTTAAATATATATATATATATATAATTTATGTTTATATATATAATACTAAACTTAAATAAACATAAAAAAAATATTATTATGTTTTTCAACCGAATAAAAAATAGTTGAACAAAATATTGATTATTTAAACTTAGACAAATAAATAATAAGAGATTAAATATGATTTTTTCTCTAAAATTTAATGTGAAAAGTGATTCGGAGAAGAAAAAACCCAAATTGGGTAGATATCAAAATTTATAATCAATTTACATAAATAAATAAATATTTTTTAATTAAAATTATTAAATAGCAATCAAATTGAAAAGTAAAAAATAAATATGAATTTAAATTTTAACTCAAAAAATCTAATTTTATTCAAATTATGATATAAATTTTGTGAACCAGATTTTGATATCGAACCGGATCATCGATTTTTGGCTGATTTTACCGGTTTTACTCAAATTCGAGTATTACTTTTACTTGGAACCTGTCAGATGGCTGATTCCCGGTTGGACCAGTCCGATCCGGTTTTAAAAACACTAATTTATTCCTTAATATCACATTTTCTTAAAACATATGGAATGGAAATATTTTGTTTTCATATTTACTATATACTTATATTAACATTTTTATTAATTTATTTTCATACGATAAAAATACCCTAATGCATTTTTTGGATCCAATTTGATATAATTACGGCGATACAAGTTTTTTTATTCGCGATTGGTATGATGTTATAACTAAATCAAATTTCTTTAGCATTTAGATAAAAATAATAAAACTATAAAAGCTCTATCTAGTATCAATAGTTATATACAAACATAAATTAAATTTTAGTTTTATATTATCTTTTTTGTCTCATTATTCAAATTGTATATAGACATAAGTTAGACCTGAATATGAAATAGCACCAGAGCATTTCTAAACACTCAACTACTACACATATACGTTATTATGATGGTATATTTTATAATGTTCACGGGTTGTATATGAAATACGAACCTGATATACTTACTGATAAATAATCATGGAAAACTCCCGATGCTTTTCAATTAAAAATTATATATTATCATAATGAAGTTGTTAAATTATCTTAAATTAAAACCAAAGAAAGAATTATTGTTTTAGTATCACACCTAATTCCTTTCTTAAGCATAATTTCCCCTTTGTTGCAAGACACATACTTATCCGTACGTAACAGACTTTATTTAATAAAGGGTACATAATTTTACGTATGTTAATTGGAAGCACAAGAAATCTCAATTATCAAACTTCATAATAGAATTATCCCCTAAAACCCACACACATATATCAATGCAATTGAATGTTATTGTAACTTCAACATATATGAAAGCTAACAAAGTCACATCTTGCGCTTACAACACATATAACGTTGTGTCAACTACATAATCTCTATATCGGAAATCCATATTAAGACATTTCCAACCGTGATTTCATATTTTAGTTCAAAAATGATTTGTTTTTAAAAATGATGAAAAATTGATTCAAATGGCCTACTTTATTTCTTACTTGGAAAATAACATTTTAAGTATATTTTATCATTAGTTTACTATTAATTATTAACAATATTCTTAAAACTTTTCAATATACAAATTTCATCCATTTGTTTTATTTGCAAGATCTCATTGTGAATATCACGCTAGCTCAAAAGTCATCTTCAAAAGACTGTAAGTCCATACACTAGTCGGATTTTTGGAGGTTAAACTGAAATCTTCAAAATAATCTATGTTATTATTACGTTGATTGAATCTTTTTTGCATTAAGTCTAGACCCTAAATACTCAACAGAGCCATCCAACTTTTATTTAATGCGATACACCCCAAGAAATAATCAACCTAATAACAAGACGAATTAGGAGGAACCAATTACCACGTATTATTTTGTATCAAAGCAGTGAACTCATCACTCATTGACCGCTACAGAGGATACTTCAACGCCTAAACATGCGATTTCAGCTCTGTTAGTGATGGAAGTGTTTGTTGTAGCAAATAAGAAAAAACCATTCAATTCAAAGGGAGTGTTCTTGTATATGGTAACATTGTGGAACAACCTGAGAAGAATATATATATATATATATAGAAGAGAAAAAATCGAATTGTCTAGCCAACATTCTGAATATGTAGGTGAAAGAGTGTAGTTACTGAAATTTCTAAAAACTAGATAAATTGATCTTAAAATGCGAAAATATAAATTAAACGATAAATAATAATGGGATGGTACATGATTTAAGGAGATATCTATTGATTATTTCAAACCAGCTACTAGTTCTCGCATGCAAAATATATTTATTAGATTACTTCAATAAAATAAATACACTAAAAACTTCTACAAGTTCTAATACATATATCTAAGAAACATGAACTAAAAGTAACAAGTAAATTCAGTTTATACCCCCTTAATCATGAATGTTTTCTTCTTGCAGAAGTTTAATTTTTGCTTTGTGTTCCTTACACCCACATCAATCTCTTTTCAAAGTAATATGTTTTACACTTCAGCAGCTAAAACATCTTGGATAAAAAAACTATGTTTTATGTTTCTCTGTTTTAACAGTAAGCAAGCGTGACTACAGAAGAAAAAAGCTTTTTCTTTTATAGAGAAACATAACAACGACTCCTTTCATTTCATTAAATCTGCGGCATATCTTTCCTTTCTTAAACAAGAAAAGATTTCAAAATAGCTTGACAAGAAATCGTTAGTTGATAATGTGATGAAGGAAAGTCTAATTACCACTTAATCAAGATTCTCTAAATAAACCAATATTACAATCTGCAATTAATAAGAAGTCAAAAATTCAAACTAAGATCCTTAGAATTAAAGATTCTACAATCTACCCATTTTTTACTAACTAAGAGTCATACAAAAAAACTAAGTGATTGAGAAAACAAAATAACCAAACGCCAATACCAAAAAGTAATAATAAGAAGGCGTCAAAATAAAACTTGAAGCACAAATGAACTGGTAGTTGATCCACTAGTTTTCTCCCCTATATGAACTTTGGTAGTCAAAAACAATAATAATCAAATTAACACAATTATTAAGAGACAAGGGCAAACCGTTTTCAGTGTGCTTGGAATAGACCGTTCGACAATGTTCTCATGCATGACATACCCCATATTCAGAATTTCAGTGTTTGAAGCAAGAAAATAAATTAAGAAACATACCTTCTCGTGAGTTGAGACCACAAAGATGTGAAGCTAGCTAGTATCCACTGAAACTTGCACAATTTGAGCAACAAAGCGAACTGAGAGCTTAAATGAGAAACGAGTAAAAGAGTTGATCCTTCAGTAACCAATTCGTAAAAGTATGGTCGATTACAGGAGATCCAACTCGAGATAAAAAATTGTGTATGATTTCCGTTATTCAAACTTATATGTAATATTAATTAAAAACAAAGTTTTCTCAAATATATAGTATTACAGTTAAAAAAAAATAAGATACTAAATATAATTATTATTGTGAGTGCATTATACCATACAAAACTAACAAAAAATAATAATAACAGTTTTTACATTTTAATTTACCATTTAGACAAGATGTCAAATATAAATTTATTACTATAACATATTTACAATATTCTATACTCTATGTAAAGTCCAATTACAATATTTTGCTCTACTATGTATATTACAAATATATAAAATAAATTAAAAAATTGGCTCACAACATTTCATACAATGTTTCGCCCCTAATCCATGACTTATATAGTTTATGCCTCAGACTGGCTTACATAAAAGGTAGGTGCAATTGGTACTGTCACTTTAGTTTTATAGAGAACATTTAGCGGCGCTTGATTCTCTCGTAGCATAAACTTTCAATGAATATTTCAAAGTATAATCGAAAAGATTATAATATTGATCAGTTTATTTGGTATGAACTCTTTTTATACCATTTGGTGTATTTATAAAATTTGGTTCGGTTTTAAATTGATGAATTTCGATAAGCCCAACGTGTTCAATATTTGAGCACAAACCTTACTTAGATATAAAAAAATATTTTACTATATACAATGTGGCTAAAGACTATAAACCAATTGGATCTGGTGATCCACTGATGAAAAATGTTACAGTTCAAAGTAAAAAAAAAAAAGAAAAAGCTTATTTACTGTCTTCTTATGTTTGAACTCATAACTTTTTTTAAATATGTTTTAGTGCATTGTAAATACTCTTAACTAATGTTATCATATTTATTACTATATTTTTTTTTCAGTCACCTACTTTAAAAAATATCTCAGCTAATACAATTTAAGTTGTCACATATACGTACAAATATACATGTGTGGTTTGGTGGGAGTAGGACTACACTTACCAATATTACTATCTAGAATTGATAACTAACAAAAGAGATTACCTAAAAATATGCAAACAATGTCACATTTGATCATCTTGTATATAAAACAAATACATCTTTGACGAATTTAGCCTCGAGTATGATTGAAGACTGGGATTGGATGATGAGTGATGACTAACACATGGGGACCACCACATGGAATCCTATCGAGTGTACTTGTCCGACGTTGAACTATGGGACCCATTTGATTACCGTAATCATCGGAGCATGTAAACCGGCGAATCTGCTAAACTGAAGTTAAATTAACTAATAAGCTCACCACCTTAAAACAAACGAATGTCAATAATATAATGTTTCTTGAAATATAAAATACAAATTAAAGAAAAGATGAATTCTCGAGCCGCACGCGCCCAAACAAGAGCAATATCTCTGTCTGTTTATTAGTGGCGATGGACGAAAAGTAAAATGCTTGTTGAACATGTCATGGAGCCTACTGTAAATTTTAGTAACAGTGAGAACACACTGTAGTTATGGAAAATCACATGATTCTATCATAAAACTAGTGTTTTAAAAACAATTTAAATGCCCGGTAAATAGCGTTATACATCCATAGACCATGGCCATTATCTTCTAAATGTTAGGGTTTAGGCAGTTTTGTTATTAACCCGATTTAAGTGGTTCTAGGAGACATTAGATGGATCATGGCGGCTCTAAGTGGCTGTTATAAATTACCATTTAATTACATAATTTTGATTCATTTTTGTTTAGAATTGGAATTACATATCATAATCAATTATATTATTATATATCGTTTATTATGTTAGCGCTTAAAATGTCTAAAATGATTCCGTTAAGCATTTAAAGATGTTAGGAATTAGATTTCCATATGTTTAGTCTCTACCACTTTCTTAAGCTTTGCAAGAATTTGGAACATAAAAAGAAAATATGTTTTGAAATAATTTGTAGGGAGAAAGACAACCCAAATGGTTTTAATTGGATCTTTTGAAAACACTTGCCACTCTTCAAGACATCCAACCTCCCATGTGAATATGTGATCATCTCCATAACTCTTAAATCCTAAGTCTTGCAAATTTATTAAAGTAACAACGTGTACCATTGTCATGTAGCCGTGTGTCAATCGTGAAGATTTCTTCGTAGAGGTTTACGAATCCAATGCGGTAGTCCCTACCCTATGAAACTATATTTTGCCATGTGATCATACCAAATCAGGTCGTTTATTGTTTTAATTTTAATACTTTATTTGGTAAGCTTGTTTTAAATTTTTGTATGAAAACCTTCAGAAAATTCTAGGGTTGTGGTTAAGATACCTAACAAGCTCTATATATTAATCTGGTTTAGAGATTTCTAACCTATTGCTGAAATCTTCTAACCTATTGGTTACATACCAGACTCTTAAGACACTCTATTAATCTGGCTCAGAGATTTCTTTAGTAAAATTTGAAAGCCTACTAAGTTAAAAGTTTTGGAGACATCAAAAGCTTACATTGCGAATAGTACTTTCTCACATGGTGCATATTTTGGTTCTGACGTCTAACTTAATAGTATAAAATAAGAAACAAATATATTCAACTTTTGTGTTGGTTTTATGGTAGCAAGACATTTAATATTCAGGATACGTTGCTATAAACTGAACCAAGCATTTTTCAACTTGTTCCCACACATAACCTTTTCTCATTCCTAGAAATAAACCAAAATAAGCATGCTCTCATTAATTCTCTTTTAATGTATTGGACCCATATATAATATATTTTTCGAATGTATGAGTAACAAATATGATCACCGTAAGTACTAAATATATCGTGTTCAATTTTGTGAGTTTGGGTTATTCATAGTGGATCCGACGTGAGAGGATGAGACGATAAGCTTAAGCAAAATCATGGCATGTGAGTAGGCCAAAACTTTATATTCGAGACACAATGTTAATGTGATATCAATATTGGTCTATTTACCAATCTCATGACATTGATATCCAATGGACCTGCAATATTTTAATCAAATCCAATTTTACTAAGAAAATTGTTTGGAATTTGTCGTGATCTAGTCGTCTTTCTTACAATTTTTGTGTGTGATTGTGAATTATAAATTGTTGGTCCAACGTACCTATGCAAATATCTTAATATCTCATACCGGAAGTCAAATTAAAATACATGATATTAAGGAATGCACCATGTGAAACAAATGTCAATATAATTATGAGATTCGGTCCAGAGAAACTCTAGTGGAAAAAAATATTGTGTTTGGTTTTAAGTGCATTAGATGTACGAATTTAATGTGAATTTGATGTTTCTTCTTTTAAAAATAATTTGATTAAGAAATATATATATATATATATATATATAAATACATATAATTTTCTTATTTCAATGTTTAAATTAGAAATATTTGGTGAAATTTTGAGGTTTTTATCAGATAAATAATATAGTATATGTACTTCATTTTTACGTAAGAGTAATTATATTAGAGGAGATTCCGACTTTTCTAGCTAGTTCACATTTTGGAGGATCAAGAAAGACCAAGAAAGTAATTATAAACGGTTACAGCTTCTATGAGCTGCCTAATCCAATTTGAATAAGCTGATTTTCTGCAACATTCGACTTGATATATATATATATATATTTTAATAAATTATCCTATCATTATTATGTAAATTAGAATAATAGGACATAGACAGAGATACTGGAGGCAGCAGTCTTGCATAGCTTTTTAACCCAGTTTTTGACAAGACGAACCAAGGGGCTGACGCAGTGTCAGCCTTCGTTACCAAAGTTTTAACATGCATGTATATGTTTAGGAAATGTTATGAAACTATTGTAGATATGAAAAGAATGAAAACTGTAGATTAATCTTCACAAATTCAGTTTTTCATTACTAATAAAAAATATTGAAATTGAGTAATTCTTTATCTTTTTCTTAAGCCTTTCTCTTCAACACCCACAAGCGATCCTACTGATTTAATTAAAACTCTATCTTAATTAGAAAATTTGATTTCTCTTTAACGCCATGCTAATTAGCACGCCTAGTGATATTCTAAGCTAAATTCCATAAAAAAATGATAATTAAAAAAATTATCAATATAAAAAATCTTCGCAACATATAAAGATCACATGTTAGAATACAACTATCTCCCTTTGTTAGGATTTTCTAATTAGCATTCACCTGTTAAATAAATATGTCACTATTATGACAACATAAAGCCTTCAATTATTTAGTCCAAACATGTTTGGGCTTCCACTCTTATTGTGCACTAGCAATTGTCTGTTTTGGAAACCCATTATTCCAAAACTCAACACACTCATAGCCGGTAATATCACACACGAGCACACACATAAGTAAATACAATGAGGTCGATCGTACCAATAAGTGACCAAAGAAAAGTTAATCTTCCCAAAACAAATAAAGGAAAATTCGAAGTCTTTAGTGATCATGGGATTTTTTGGCATAAGTTATCGCGCCTTAGGAGTAACTTCGGTTGAAAAGCTTGTGCTCATTTCAACGGAACTTCTTGAGCCCATGTCTTGTCTTCCTCCTCGCCTTGAGTTGTATATTGTTAGACACTCCTTTAGCTTATTAGTAACTTGAGACATGTTTGGCCTTTTCTCTGAAGTAGGATTCACACACGACATTGCTATCTCAAGAACCTTCCATAGAGAAGTAGGATCATAATCTCTATTGAGTCTTGGATCCACAATGTTTTCAATATCTCCCTTAGTAAGCATGTATCCAACCCATGCTGCTATATGCGGTTTTTCACGAGTTTGCTGAATCACAGGTCGACTTGTGATGATCTCCAATAATACAATCCCAAAGCTGTATACATCACTCTTTTCATTCAACCTATTTGTTCGATAATATCTACAAAACAAGACATGAAATTATCATTTTTCAAATGAATTAGGAAAAAAAGATTTGGATCAAGTTAGTTCAATAATGTAACACTTACTCAGGATCTAGATATCCAGGAGTACCAGCAACGGCTGTCGAAACATGAGTTTCACCTCCGATAGGAAAAGATCTTGAAAGGCCAAAATCTGCGAGTTTCGCCTGGAAGTGCTCGTCTAAAAGTATATTTGTTGTTTTGACATCACGATGTAACATTGGAGGTTGGCAACCCGTATGCAAGTACTCTAATCCTATATATAATTATATTCATTCATATTAGACTATTGATGATATAAAAATGATTGATAGATGCTGAGCTTAAAACAAACCTTGAGCAGTTTCGACGACAATTTTTAGTCTACTTGACCACTTCAATGGAGAGCCACCACGTTCTCCTATAATTTAGAACATTTGACTGATGTTGAGAAGGCATATAAAACCTAAAAATTTGGCGAGTGATACTTATTTTGAAATGTGGTAAATTAAAATTTATACCTGAGAGATGTTGTTTTAAGTCTCCGTTGGGTGCATACTCATAAAGGAGAGCCAAATGGCTTTCTTCATCACAATATCCAACCAAACTAACCAAATTGACGTGGTGAACTCTCAAAAGAAGTTCAACCTAACCAGCCATGTAGACACAAAATTTAGATCCATTACATGTTCTTTATAAAGATATAAACCTATGATTAAAAATAGTTTACAACATATGCATTATGTATATTAACATTAACACATACCTCTGCTTTAAATTCTTTATAGCCTTGTACTGATGATTGAGAGAGTAGTTTAACAGCTACTGGCTGCGTACCATTCAAAGAGCCATGATACACTACTCCGAACCCTCCTTCTCCAAGAACTCTTTCAAAATTATCTGTCAATGCTACTACTTCTGAATAAGTGAACCTTTTTGTCTGCGTAAATATGGACTGTCTACTCGGTAACTCATGTTGAACTGTAGATAAAGTATCAACTGTCCACAACCAAAAAGATCCATGAGATTAAGCATCCTTTAGTATGTCATCATGCATGCATGTTACAATAAGGATATATCACATCTATATTTGTGTACCTTGCGTTGGCCGCCTTCTCTTTCTGAAAACAAGAATGATGATCAAAACAGCTACAACGATGAGTACAGAAGCTGCCGATGCAACAACTGGTAAAACGTACTTTTGATTGCTATTGTTGCATGATGCATCAGCACATAGCTTTGGGTTTCCTTGGAACCTTAAGAAAGAAAGTGTTTTGGAATAAGACTTGAAGCTAAACAAAAGCTTGAACGAAACAAAACATAAATGTGGAAATTTTACGTTAGCTTTAGCCCACTCTTTTCTTTATCATGGAAGGATTTAGGAAGAGGACCCGTAAGATCGTTCCAATTTAAATTTCTGTCAAGTCAGAGAAAAGATTACATGAAAATTGACACATCTAGTGAAAAATACATTGCCAATAAATGTTAGTTCCCTAGTTTAAATCAACTTACATGATCGATAATGATTTCATGTTGGCTAGAAATTCGGGCACTCCTCCGGTCAAACTATTATTTGATAAGTCCCTAACATTTCAAATATGTAAAAAAGGTCATTCCATTTTTTTTCCGTTGGTAGGATAAATAATAGATTGTCCATATATAGAACTAAGTTCGTCCATTGTGGACTACAGATAATCATTTATAAAATGTTGAAGATTTTAAAAGATTTTTATGAATGCTAATGTAATAGACGGAAAAAAAATACGCATTACAATTTTTGAAGCTCGGTCAAATTTTGGAAGGCAGACGTTATGACCCCTTTTAATCCGCGAGATGATAAATCTCTGTTTACATTATTATAAAAAATTTGAAGTATAAGATACTTGAGATTTTTGAGTTTTAACATGAAAAAATGTATGAGAGAGTGATCTTACAAGGAAACAATTCTTGGAGGAGTAGACTTATTTGTGTAGCTGCACTTTAGATCTTCCCATTTTAAGAGTTCAGGGACACAAGGATCTCCCTGCCAACTTATTATGTTCAATCCATAAATTGCTTGTATATTCTTCATAGCAGCGACTAATATATAGAGGAAGTCAAGAATTAGCATACAAGATATATATCAACTTTGTCTAGTTAGATTATACATAGAGGAATAAATTAAGAGTGTCATACCATCGTTTGGATTTGTTTCGGTATATAGAAATTCCAAAACATTGAATGCTTCAATTGCGTTAATGAGTGGTGGAAGAGTTGATCTTTGAGTTCTTACGAGTTTCAAGTCACAGATGCCAGATCCGCATTTTTGTGGTGATGAGTTGTATTTTGTCTCAGATTGTAACAACTTAGGACTATAAGCTCTTTGAATAATATTTCCTTCCAACAAAATGTCGAATTCCCTAGTATCATTTGCATTTAGGGCTTGGATCTCGGCGAAATGAAAGTAGACATTAACTTTGTCACTATCGTCGTCATTAATCACGAAGAAGGACAATGGTGTGGTGGCATTTTTGGGGGAAGTACCCGACCTACTCACAGCATCTGGCACTAAAAAAGGATTAATGGAAGTCACATTAAGGTTGGTGTTTACATTTGTTTCAAACCAGTTATATCGAAGCCATTTGCGATCAAAGACATCATCAGGATATCTGCGAAAAAAACGCTGGGTTAGCCATGCAAAAGTAAATAGATCTTGCTACATCGCATGTTGTGTGCGGACACCAATTTGACGTGGACCAAGTTTATTTATTTATAAAAGGATAACAATTTTCCGCATACCATATTTACTTATATATAAAAGGGGTTCATGGTTGGTTTACAAAATTATTATTTATATTGTTTATCCGTATTTCCATAGATTATAACTTATGAATGATAAACAAATTTTTTTTTAATTCGCAAACGGTTTTGTACGTCTCATTCACTGCAACTATTCTAAACCTAAGACTTTTTTTTGGAAACATGATGGATTTACCCTAATTGGGTGTATGCATATAAGATTTTGCATATTGATATACTTTTATCCATCTGCATAAATCATAAATGAAGATTATCTTTAAAATGCGTGGAAAATGTAGTTGATGAAACTGACTTGACATACCGTATAAAGCCACCATAAGTGCCTGTATAGGACCGCCGGTATATTAGGTTCAAAGGACCAAGTTGTGTCATATAAGAATCATTTCTCATTGGCCGTAGTTCCAAGGTAGATATCATTGGTATAGTTGATCCTGTCTTCACAAGACAAATATGCAATAAGTTTGACTTTGTCATGTAAATGATCTCACGATCATTTTCGTATTCCAAATCTACCGCGATCCACATGTTAGGCCCGACATGTAAATCAAATTTGGGATTTACATTTAGACCATCATAATTTCCATATGAGAAACCAGCTCTTATTAGATAGTTGATTCCCTTGTTTACTGTCAGATTATAGCAGTTTCGTATTCCATCCGGAAAATATCTCAGATCCTTATACTGTCTGTAGATATAAGTCACAGAGTCTCCAGGTTCACCACGTTTACCACTTTGGATGAAATCGGCATCAGATGAAAATGTTAATCCGGTCACTGGATCGGTATACGGAGACTCGCCAGGGGGTAAACCACAGTCTAAACTGATGAATCCTGGCGAAACATGAAATATTAGTGAAAATAGTGTTTTTAAATTTTCAATAAGATATGAAGCTTAAGGAAAAAAATAGAAAATACTGAGAAAAAGAATCTTAAAATTTCAAACTAGGTCTCTCATCTCTATAGCATACAACTAGAACTACAACCATTCATGTGTTAATAATCATTCTTTATGTGTCAAAAAGTGAACACGAAGCAGTTAATTTATATATAACAAATAATTTAAGCCTACCTTGTTGATCAGGTTGTGCTTGAACAAGATGTATAATGGCAAACACCCCGAGGCTTAACGCCAGTAACAGTTTGCGATGACATTCCATTTTCAAGTTATCATACAAGCTTTTGATTTGAGATGATATGAAGTATATGAGAGAATATATTGATTTTCCAATACGAAAACAAATACTTTTAAGTGAAAAGTATATAAATTTACATGTTGATGTGGAAAATTCTTGAATTAATCTATGTTATACTCGTCCTAGCACGTCTGATCTGGTCTAACAAACATCATATACACATTTAGTATAACTTGTAAGAAGTGATCAATATTATTAAATCAATAGCACCTGATGTTATCTTTGTTTAAATCAATGTAAAAGTTGGCAAGTTGTTCTAATGTCAAAGCTCGATAGCTATATAATATATAGTATATATATATATATATGATAATTCCGCCGACGAGTTCTATAGAACATCAACTAGATGGATTTTAATATATTTTGTTGACTTTCATCTTAATCATTATCGCAATAATCGTACAATAATGTATAATTCTTGGTTTTGAAATATAAACTAAGATCAGTCATCCCCTTTACACACCCTATTATTCGTTTATACATCATCTATGGATTAAGCATGTACTTTGAAAGATACTGGCAGCTAAGGTCAAAACGATTAAAAATAAAACAAATTTCTCACCTTACTTCTATACTCTGCGGTATTGATAGCACGCATGCTCGCCTTACTAGGATTTGGTTTCCAAATCTGATCCTACGAACACGATTAAAAACAAGAAAAGAAAAAGCACATACGATTTTTTGATGATGTGGATATTACGATAATCAGAGAACCTGGAATACAAATTTTCCACTCTTTTGTGGAAAAGAATTTTTTTTTCTTTTCCATATGAGATATACATTAAGGCATGTATTAATTCAGTCTGTTGTCTTTGCTCTACTTATGACGAAAGCAGTGACCACCTGCTACTTTATCGTGATTACAACAACTGGATTTGGCGATCAGTTCAGACAAAACTAGACCTCACAGCCCATATGTTCTTACTCTCTTATTGCAAATTTCCTCTCTGCCCATCTTACGAATATCACATATGAAAAAGAAAGGAACATTGGACTTCATCAGCAACAAGCAACTCCTGCCGAAATCAACTTCAAGACCATTGATAGGCAGATCAGTAAGGCAATTGTGGATATTGGATCCAACACTCAAAATACGAATATTCTTTTGTACGTAAATATAAATTTTGTATTTTTACAATGTGTTTGTATGCTCTTTCTCTAAAGGTTTGTAATGGTCAAAAGTATATAGAATCAAGAATAATCAATCCGAAAAAGAAGACCCTCCTTTACAAAGCTTAGGGACCTTATATTTATACATTACAAAGATTTTAATGCTGCTACTTTCTATAATTTTCCTTTAATGTGCCGGTTTTGATTATGTCTTTAATGCTGTAACGACTTAGGTTTGAATCCGACTGGGCTTTTATTGGGTTTTTGTTCCGTTGGGCCTGTTTGCGAGCTCGGAGGTCAATCATCCTTCACCATGTTCTTCCGAGCTGATGATAGGTTCGCTGGTCTTGATATCTTCGTGATGGGTTCCTTACTTCCTTTGTTACGATGTGGCGACCACGTTGATTACTGGTCTAGATCTTGGATCTCGGATGCGGAATCCGGTACCAACATTTGTCCATAAGTCCTACGAGCTGTTGCTCAGCTCGGGGGGCTTAAGTAATTAATGCGGACATATCCCTGTGATTTCGGGATCAGACTGACTTGACTGCCCTGACGTGTGTTACTATTAATTTTGGAAATTTAACAATAAAATGCAGGAAAAACCGTCCAACTTCCCACTACTTTCGAGGCGGTTACTTCTTCTTGGTTAAATGTGAGACTTTTCCCATCTATTTGTTATTTTCCTTGCATCTTTTCTCTGCCTTCTTTTCCGAAAAATTGTATTTCCTTACTTCTATTATGTTTCTTTTATCATTTTCAATCTTTGACTTCTTTGACTCGGAATCATGCCGTGTCCGGTTTAGAGACCTGAAATTGAAATGCCAGAAGAAGCAAATATCGAAATGCCTTTGGCTCTGGCTGTTTTATGTACTCAGCCCAATGATAAATTTGGCCCTCACTATGAGACATGGTCGTCAGAGAAATCTCTCAGCGATCTCGGGGCTCTCTGCCGGATCCTGTCAGAAGTCAAATTGGTGCTTCGTGATCCGGATGAGTCTCCAGAGACGATTCGTCCTGTTTATGTATGTGCTTATGAAATTTACTTGAAAAATTGCGGTCTGTTCTTCCCTTTCCCTGAGGTTCTTCTCCTATATCTTCACTTCCTCGGAATAGCTCTTCTGCAAATGACTCTGAATATGCTTCGTGCAATATTATGCACGCCTACAGCTGCTGCGGAGGCTGGATTCTTGGTTAGCGTTACTGAATTCCTTGAGCTCTTCAGTGTTTGTGATTCAAAGACATCGAGGACCTTTGCTATTTATCCTAATCTTGACCAAAATCTGATAACTAGTATGCCGGGTCTGGACGATAACTGATGGAAGTATTGGTTTCTTCATAAAGTTGATACCTTGTCTGGTAATGGTTTGACCGATATGCTACACCGCGGTTGGGTGACTTCTCCTGGTAGAGATTAGGGTTTTTGGGTTCCATCAATTGATATTACCGGTCTTTGCTGCCTTTTTTATTTAATAAAATTTACATTGTTCTTTTCTTCTTTTTGCAACAACTCAAATTCGTCCTACTACTTGGAATGACCTTTTAGACTTTTACAGGATGGTGACTGAGGGAGAGGTTGCTTGGAATTCCTTTAACCTTGATCAAATCCATGGAGTGGGAGAACATATTAGAGGAGGGGGCTTTTTCAAGTAGATCCACCTCCAACGACAATGAATCTCTCTGGTTTATGTTATTGTGACAAGAAAACCGCTGAAAGAACACATAGGAACGTATAAAAGAGGATAAAAGACAAAATCGATGCCATTGATAAGACTCTATGTGAAAGAGTTGTTATTGTGAAGGATGGAATCTATCGTAAAACTAGCTTAGTTACGGACCCTCCTTCCTCTTCTTCGAGGTCCTTGACAGGTTCGGGCTCAAAATCCCACTCAGCTCATCCTAATGTTATCATTGATGTGGGTAGTGAAGATGAAGACGAGCCCATTGCTCCCTTAGCATGCAAGAGGAAGGAATCAGAAACTGCTTCTTCTCCTCGGGTTGATAGGTCAAGATCTCGCGGAAGTAATAAAGATTCTTCCTCGATGCTACTTCCCGAGCCCCCGAACTGCTCACTCTGGATGTACGCCGCTGCTCCAGGCTGAAATCGGCTCATCTTCGAAACTCGTTGGCTCTTCTCAAGGTAGTATTCATTTGAACCTTTTCTTCTATCTTAGTGGCTACGCATTTCCTTATTTTTCCTACTTTTATTATTTTGTTTTAGATAGGGAGAGGATCGGGTTATTTTCTACCCGAGTTTGTGAGAAACTCCCCCTTCTGAAAATTGGAATCCAACTCCCCGTAAAAACTACATCTGTCATGCTCACCATATTTCTCAGGTTCTTACTTTACCTTCATGTGTCCGTACTTATTTTCATAATCGTCTGCTTATTCCCTACTCATTTTAGGATGTCATTGACTATAACAACATGGTGTATTACTATGAATCTATCCTCAGCTCGTCAGTTTCTGCTAGGGAGCTTGAAACTGCAAGGAAGACAATAGTCGATCTCAAACTGGCGAATCAAGAACTGAAAAAAGCTTCCAAGAGAGATGCTAAAAAATTTGAACGCGCTGTTAGGTTAGAAAAAGAGTGTAACAACGCGAGTGCAGCGATCAAGGCACACGAGGAGAAGCTTGGGATTATCTCCTCCGAACAATCTGCTTTAAAAGCTACGACCTTATCACTAAGGCAAGATCTGAATTCTGTCAGAGCTAAACATGAGGAGTTGAACTTGAAGTACAACGCCCTAGTTCAACATCGGGACAGTGACCTAAAGCAGTCGGCAAGTTCGGCAAGGAAAGAAATCAAAAGGCGCGGACAAACGCTTGTTGAGCAAATAACTGAGTATGTCAAGATTCTAGAAACCAAGGCGCGTCTCCAATCTGACGTGAACGAACTGAAGAGCAACTTGACACTCATCGATCAGCTGGAAAAAGGTGATACTGACTTCGAAAAAGAGAAAAAGAGGTGGGAGGTGCGCTTGCTAATCTTGAATAGGAGCTGGTAGCTCTTCCAGCTATTTCCTTTGACCTCCACTAGTTTACCTCGACTTTTTCTGGGATTTTATTGGGTTTTTGTTCCATTGAGCCAATTTACGAGCTCGGAGGTTAATCATCCTCCACCTCGTGCTTCCGAGCTAATGATAGGTTTGATGGTCTTGATATTTTCGTGATGGGTCCCTTCTTCCCTTGTTACGATGTGGCGGAACATGGATTTCTAATTTGGATTTTGGATCTCGAGTGCGGAATTCGGTACCAACAACAATCACCACTAGAAGGATCCAAAAGAAATTCAGGAACCCAATGGCGTTGCGGCTGCCATAGGAGTAATTGGGGATTGCTTCTAGATTAAAAACACCCATGTGACCCATGACACAATTTAGGTGGTTGATAATTTGTAGAACCACTTCATTTTATAATATGATATTTACATTCTTATCAATTAATTGACTATAGAACAATTAATTGACTTTAAACAATTTGAATCTTTGTATCCACGATTATTTGAGTGTATCCACGATCTTATTTATCTTTCGAGTCAAGAAATTGATTCAGAATATATATATATCTCAAGAAAAAGAAAAGTCTTACATACTAGTTGAACAAAGATTCAAATTGTTTAAGAAAATTTCTGAATTACAAACTTAACATCTCTTCCTTTTGAGTTTTACAAAGATTAGTCCTCCCGAGTGTTTTTGCCAGTCTTGTGTCTAGAAAGTAAGTCCCGTGAATTGTAGGGCAATTAAACCTAGAATTAAGTCTGGATTGTAGGGAATCTAAATCTTTAAAAGACCCATTAGAAATTCATGATGAGTTCGTATTTCAAAAATTCACTAGACAGATCTGAATCATCTTCATCTAGAAGCAGATTTCCAAAAGAATCTAAAAAGGTTATAAACAGTCAAGAAACAACCATAGATGATTTTCAAGGCTCAATTGACAATTGGGAAATCCCAAGAGTTAATAGAGATCAAATCTATCAAATCTCACGGATGAATTTCTTAAAAACAAACTTTTCAATTAAAAGCAGAAAGAGCGTGACATACAATTAACTAAACCTTTTGAAACAATTGAATTATTTTCACAAAGCGCTTTACAAAGACATAGAAAAGAATTTCAAATACATACATATTGGCTTAGTCCAAGTCGGTATAAAACCACTTTCAAAAGAAGGTCTTAATACTTCAATCCTAGCTATCTTAAGGGATACTAGATTCAAGTTATTTGAAGACTCTTTGCTCAGCTCTATAGAGTCAAGCCTTTGTGCTGGTCCAATATCATTTGATTGTTATCCAAACTTCACCGTTTCTTTAAATGACAAAAATATATTAAAATCACTGGTTTTACAAGTTAAAACACATAACTATGAAATGATCGAAGGATTAATTCCAATTGCCTTGGTTTTTAGACTACATTATAAAGCCATGACTAGTGCTTTTTCTTCAAAAGTAAAAATATCAAGTAAAAAGGGTGAAACACTATTACTCCAAACTGATTTTTCAAAATCAAACTCTGTTATTCCAAGATCAATTCAATGGAAAGATGTAAACCTTCCAGATGAATGGATCCTTGAAGGAGTAGCTCAACCAAAATCTCAAAACCCTATAGAACCAATAGAGCCAAACACACGTTTAAAAAATATTGAACAATCTAATGGCCGGAAAAGTAAAAGCTTTCCTTCATTAGACCCTAATGAGAGAAATATTGAGGATGATCTCATCTATGAATCCTCTTCAAATATGAATACAATAGACCTAGGAAGAGTCTCACAAATAGGTCGCAATTACCCGATTCATGAACCCAGGTTCCAACCACGATTCTCAACTTCTGACGTTCCAAATTCAACCTTGAGAAATGTTGATTTTCGAACACAGATTCCAAAACCTGTCTATACGTTAAATAGTATTGAACAAAATGAATTTGTCACAAAATCAGAACCAACTAGCCCAACTTTTTCAGCTATCACTGATATGGCTAATGAACTAAATGTTTTAGAAAAAGAATTTGAGATAAATAAAAAGGTTTTGCGAAAAGAATTCTATTCAAAAAAGGATTTGGTTTTTCAAAGAATTTTCAAAGACCAGAGAAAATATACAAGAAAAATATTATGAATACCTTAACAAAAATAGAGTTCAAATTTTATTTTTTAATTGGTTTGAAGATTATACAAAAGAAAATAACATTTATAATCCTTTTTAAAAAAGTGCAAATCCTATTACCAATAGAAACAAAGGATGTGAATGGGAAACAATTACTAATGGAAAATAATTCAATCAAATCACCCCCTCAACAAGGAATAAAACTTGAGTTATCGAGTAAACCGATCGAAGCAATTCCTTTTAAAATCCCTCAAGAAGATGATAAGACGAATGTCAAAAACATCATTCTCCAAAACAATTTTTCAAACACTAATCTTGGCACAATTAGTAAACAACTTGATAGAATTGAGAAAACAATTCTAAAACAAACAAACCACCCAAATGAAACTCCATCTAATAAAAAACTAAAACTTCCAATTTTCAAACCGTTTCAAATTTCAGAAAATAGTGTTAAAACTTGCCAAAATATGAATATAGAACTCATACGAGCCCTTCAAAGCCAACTAAGCAATATTGAAATAGGGGAAAATAGTAAGCATCAAGCTTACGATGTCCCTGATACCCCAACTTCTAAAGCCCAAAGAAATCCTAAGAATCTTGAAACACAAAGTTCAAATATTCGAATAAATACTCTATGTCATGAATCAGATTCTGATAAAACCATAGAACAATTTTCAAACAATAAAATAAACCATCTTGATTGGAGAAACAATCATGAAAATCAAATAATAACAGCACCAGATCTAGGACAAATTCAGCCAATCGAACAATCTAGATTTAACTCTTCTTCAGTCTATGACTGGAATCTAGATGGAATATCTGAATATAACATTTTAAATTTTCTACAAAAAATGACCATGGCTGCAAACACCTATAGAACACAAATAGGCAATGAAGATAAAACGGTACCTGAACTCCTTATAGCTGGCTTTTCAGGACAGCTTAAAGGATGGTGGGATAACTACCTAAATAACCAGCAACGAGGAGAAATTCTTGATGCTATAAAAATGGATGAAGAAGGAATGCCAATTATAGACAATTTTGGAAATACACAACAAAATGCAGTATCAACCCTTAGTATTTTGAAGTATGTCTTTTTTTATTACATTTATAGCATGTTAGGTTTTTATAAAAAGGTTTGTTTTTTTGACTCTTGTGGTTTAAATGTTTTCCTAGTTTTATTCTAGGAGTTATTTCTTCGAGGTTTTCTCCAGGAATTTTCAAAATACTAAGGGTTGATACTGCATTTTGTTGTGTATTTCCAAAATTGTCTATAATTGGCATTCCTTCTTCATCCATTTTTATAGCATCAAGAATTTCTCCTCGTTGCTGGTTATTTAGGTAGTTATCCCACCATCCTTTAAGCTGTCCTGAAAAGCCAGCTATAAGGAGTTCAGGTACCGTTTTATCTTCATTGCCTATTTGTGTTCTATAGGTGTTTGCAGCCATGGTCATTTTTTGTAGAAAATTTAAAATGTTATATTCAGATATTCCATCTAGATTCCAGTCATAGACTGAAGAAGAGTTAAATCTAGATTGTTCGATTGGCTGAATTTGTCCTAGATCTGGTGCTGTTATTATTTGATTTTCATGATTGTTTCTCCAATCAAGACGGTTTATTTTATTGTTTGAAAATTGTTCTATGGTTTTATCAGAATCTGATTCATGACATAGAGTATTTATTCGAATATTTGAACTTTGTGTTTCAAGATTCTTAGGATTTCTTTGGGCTTTAGAAGTTGGGGTATCAGGGACATCGTAAGCTTGATGCTTACTATTTTCCCCTATTTCAATATTGCTTAGTTGGCTTTGAAGGGCTCGTATGAATTCTATATTCGTATTTTGGCAAGTTTTAACACTATTTTCTGAAATTTGAAACGGTTTGAAAATTGGAAGTTTTAGTTTTTTATTAGATGGAGTTTCATTTGGGTGGTTTGTTTGTTTTAGAATTGTTTTCTCAATTCTATCAAGTTGTTTACTAATTGTGCCAAGATTAGTGTTTGAAAAATTGTTTTGGAGAATGATGTTTTTGACATTCGTCTTATCATCTTCTTGAGGGATTTTAAAAGGAATTGCTTCGATCGGTTTACCCGATAACTCAAGTTTTATTCCTTGTTGAGGGGGTGGTTTGATTGAATTATTTTTCCATTAGTAATTGTTTCCCATTCACATCCTTTGTTTCTATTGGTAATAAGATTTGCACTTTTTAAAAAAGGATTATAAATGTTATTTTCTTTTGTATAATCTTCAAACCAATTAAAAAATAAAATTTGAACTCTATTTTTGTTAAGGTATTCATAATATTTTTCTTGTATATTTTCTCTGGTCTTTGAAAATTCTTTGAAAAACCAAATCCTTTTTTGAATAGAATTCTTTTCGCAAAACCTTTTTATTTATCTCAAATTCTTTTTCTAAAACATTTAGTTCATTAGCCATATCAGTGATAGCTGAAAAAGTTGGGCTAGTTGGTTCTGATTTTGTGACAAATTCATTTTGTTCAATACTATTTGACGTATAGACAGGTTTTGGAATCTGTGTTCGAAAATCAACATTTCTCAAGGTTGAATTTGGAACGTCAGAAGTTGAGAATCGTGGTTGGAACCTGGGTTCATGAATCGGGTAATTGCGACCTATTTGTGAGACTCTTCCTAGGTCTATTGTATTCATATTTGAAGAGGATTCATAGATGAGATCATCCTCAATATTTCTCTCATTAGGTCTAATGAAGGAAAGCTTTACTTTTCCGTCATTAGATTGTTCAATATTTTTTAAACGTGTGTTTGGCTCTGTTGGTTCTATAGGGTTTTGAGGTTTTGGTTGAGCTACTCCTTCAAGGATCCATTCATCTGGAAGGTTTACATCTTTCCATTGAATTGATCTTGGAATAACAGAGTTTGATTTTGAAAAATCGGTTTGGAGTAATAGTGTTTCACCCTTTTTACTTGATATTTTTACTTTTGAAGAAAAAGCACTAGTCATGGCTTTATAATGTAGTCTAAAAACCAAGGCAATTGGAATTGATCCTTCGATCATTTCATAGTTATGTGTTTTAACTTGTAAAACCAATGATTTTAATATATTTTTGTCATTTAAAGAAACGGTGAAGTTTGGATAACAATCAAATGATATTGGACTAGCACAAAGGCTTGACTCTATAGAGCTGAGCAAAGAGTCTTCAAATAACTTGAATCTAGTATCCCTTAAGATAGCTAGGATTGAAGTATTAAGACCTTCTTTTGAAAGTGGTTTTATACCGACTTGAACTAAGGCAATATGTATATATTT
>CM051376.1:10571679-10596679 GCA_028015245.1 Cardamine occulta | reverse complement strand
GAAATTCTTTTCTCTATGTCTTTGTAAAGCGTTTTGTGAAAATAATTCAATTGTTTCAAAAGGTTTAGTTAATTGTATGTCACGTTCTTCTGTTTTAATTGAAAAGTTTGTTTTTAAGAAATTCATCCGTGAGATTTGATAGATTTGATCTCTATTAACTCTTGGGATTTCCCAATTGTCAATTGAGCCTTGAAAATCATCTATGGTTGTTTCTTGACTGTTTATAACCTTTTTAGATTCTTTTGGAAATCTGCTTCTAGATGAAGATGATTCAGATCTGTCTAGTGAATTTTTGAAATACGAACTCATCATGAATTTCTAATGGGTCTTTTAAAGATTTAGATTCCCTACAATCCAGACTTAATTCTAGGTTTAATTGCCCTACAATTCACGGGACTTACTTTCTAGATACAAGACTGGCAAAAACACTCGGGAGGACTAATCTTTGTAAAACTCAAAAGGAAGAGATGTTAAGTTTGTAATTCAGAAATTTTCTTAAACAATTTGAATCTTTGTTCAACTAGTATGTAAGACTTTTCTTTTTCTTGAGATATATATATTCTGAATCAATTTCTTGACTCGAAAGATCCCCTCGATACCACAAGAATCAAGGTATTAAATTTTTAGGGTATTAACCAAGTTCGAGAGTTGCTTGTATACACAAGGTTCGAGTTGAGACTTTTCAACAATCCGAGGATTGATGATCTCTAAATCTTGTTTCGACGAATATATATATTTTAGAAAAGATCTTATTTATGTTTAGTCGTTATAGAAATCATAAATTTCATAAAAATATATGATTAAGTAAATCATGATATATGCGAGTAGTATAGTAAAACATAAAACGTATGACCATAAAGTCATTAAATATACTTAATGAAAAAGAGTAAATGGATAACTAAACATTTTGATTGAGGTTTAAAAATATTTTGATTTTAGATTAGTTCCATTTTAACACTATCACTAACACCATCCACATTTATACAATAACACTATCACTAACAATATATATATATATATATATTAAAATGTAGCATTGACAGAGTTTATGTATTAATAGGAACTAGGTTCGTATCCGAGCCAGCGTGGGATCATGATTTTAAAATTCATTTTGTGATATTTTATTTTACTAAAAAATCATTGGTCATAAACTTATATCATATTAATATATGGTATATATTTTTAGAATATGAATACTAGTTAGTCCACTATCATTATATGGTTTAAAAATCAATTCGCGATTACTTTTTATATGAATGAAATCACACATATTTGAGTGTCAGAATAGACTAACCTATCCATTTAATTGTCAGGTTTTGGCAATGACACAATTTAGATGGTTGACAATTTGTAAAACCAAAATACCAAACCACTTCATTTAATAATGATATTTACAATCTTATCAAAACAATACATTAAAATATAGTTTTGGTAGAGTTCATGTTTTAAAAGGAATGATTTTAACAAAAGAAAAATGTAGCATGAGAATGACGTTGGTTAGTTTAGTCATGAAATATTCAACTTACAAATGTGAGTCCTGAGTTTAATATGCTTTTGCATAAATTGTTGTTTCCCTTAAGCATACTTTTTTATTCTTATAATGTTGTACACCAAACTTAGAGCTTTTCTAGTGGTAGTATTTCATCATTTATTCATTCTTTAACTCCCTTGCATTATTGACCATTTCTTAAATCTAATATTCCTTCCAAAGTGTATATGAGAAATTTCTCATTTACGCAGCTTTCATTTTTGTAATTACAAACAAAAGTCTTTGTTATTTTCTTGATTTCTTCCATAGAATAGAAACTTTCCAAGAAAATGAAGAGTCATCTTTTGTTGGCCATGATTGGAACCTTAGCCGTTTTGGTTGGATCTCAGAAACAAGAAGGTAAACATATATCAGCTCTTTAAGGGTTATTAATCAAGATATTTCTTTGACTTGAGACATCTTCTATATATACTTAGAGAAAAAACTCCACTGATCACTTTTATACATGCTTGAACAGGTTTCATCAGTTTGGATTGCGGATTTCCAATTGAGGAATCTCCTTATATTGATCCGTCTACTGGATTAACATTCACATCAGATTCCACAGTTATCCAGACTGGAAAAAGTGGTAAAGTCGATAAAGAACTCAACAAAATATTCCGAAAACCATATTTGACACTTAGATACTTTCCAGAAGGAAAACGTAACTGTTATAGTCTGAATGTCAATCGTGGCACAAATTATCTCATCTTGGTTACCTTCTTATATGGAAACTATGATGGTCTTAATGCTTATCCAAACTTCGATCTATATCTTGGTCCTGATAAGTGGGCAAGAATAGATATGGAAGGAAAGCAAAATGGTACATACGAGGAGATCATACACAAAGCGAGGTCAAGCTCTTTGGATATTTGTCTTGTTAAAATAGGAACAACCTCCCCAATAATATCAGGCATAGAAGTACGGCCACTGAGAAATGATACTTATATTACTCATTCTGGCTCACTGAGGAGATCTTTCCGGGTTTATTGTAGCACTTCCGATAGGGAGATAAGGTAAGTATTTATTTATTTATTTATTTTGATATGTAGGAAATAAGGTAAGTTGACTTTGTTTTGGAACAGCAAGTGAGAGATGTTTGTCATTAATCATGCATGGCATCCTTTCAATTTTTTATGCATCCATAAACTAATGTACTTTTGGTAGAATATAAAAATTGTTGTTTGCGATTAACTAGGATAAAAAAACAATTACAACTATCACCGCACAAATTTATATAATGTTAAGAGTTAAACAGTTCAAGATCGCGGGTTCAAGACTAGGGTTCACCAAATGTTTTGCCCTTTAACAAAAAATCTATCACCGCACAAAATTTTCTGTTTTAATCAATTTTACCATTTTTCTTATTCTTTCTGTAATTTAACATCAAACTATATATCATTGTTATACAACTTTTAAAACATGAAAAAATGATTTGTGTATGAAGTTATGTTTTTAAGATTCATTAAACAAACCCTTTAACAAAAAAAAAAGATTCATTAAACAAAAACTAGATATGTTTTTTAAGATTCATTCTCCTTGCTTATTCTTGAGCGCAAATACTTGTTTTGCTTAAGAAAAATGAGAATTATAAACTCGATAATAGAAGAAATCCTAAGGAAATAAACTTAGTTTAAACATCGTATTTGGACCCCAAATCCTAACAAGGGTTGATTTGCTTAATTAATTATGTTGCCTAATAAAATTTAGTTGCATGCAGGTATGATAATGACTCCTATGATCGTGTCTGGAATCCATTCTTCAGCTCTTCATTTACTTATATAACGACTAGTCTCAATATAAACAATTCAGATATATTTGAGATACCAAAAGCTGCACTAAAAAGTGCTGCCACGCCTAGAAACGCCAGTGCGCCGCTGATCATCACCTGGAAACCTAGACCCTCTAATGCAGAAGTTTACTTGTATCTTCATTTCGCCGAGATACAAACCCTTGCAGCCAATGAGACGAGAGAATTCGACATTATTTTGAAAGGAAACTTTAATTATTCAGCCTTTAGTCCTCCCAAGTTAGAGCTATTTACAGTTTACACTGGTGCACCGGTGCAATGTGATTCAGATGGTTGCACTTTACAGCTTGTAAGAACTCTAAACTCAACTCTTCCACCTCTGATCAACGCTCTTGAGGCTTACACTATTATTGATTTCCCACAATTGGAAACAAGCTTAACTGATGGTACCTCACACAAACTTTCGCTTATTACAATGCAACTCACATTTAATTTGGTATTAAAAATTTTCATTCTCTAACGTTTATGTTAGTTGATGCTATGAAGAACATCAAAGCTTTTTATCGTCTGAGTAAAATCAGTTGGCAAGGAGATCCGTGTTTCCCTCAAGAATTTTCGTGGGAAAATCTTAGATGCAGTTACGCAAATATCTCTACCCCACCAAAAATCATTTCCTTGTAAGGTCATTCACAAACATAGTTCCTAATTTAAAAGTAGAGATTTTAATTTTTTTTTTTTTTGGTGATTGCATTATTAGAAACTTGTCAACAAGTGGATTAACTGGGAGTATAGCCCCAATTTTACAAAATCTAACGCAGATAAAAGAACTGTAAGTATTTCTATTCTTGATTTATCATGTCAAGAATGATTCGTTTGGGCATCATATATTCTTGACCTTTTGTATTTATGTATCGGCGAGCAGGGACTTATCTAATAACAGTTTGACTGGACCTGTGCCTGCTTTTCTTGCCAGCATTAAATCATTATCTTTGATGTAAGATTTTGACTCTTATTTTTCTCGTTGGATTTGGATATGTACAAACACACACACAGTCAATGGTTTTGTTTATTTCAACAGAAACTTAAGTGGGAACAATCTAAGCGGTTCAGTTCCGCAGACTCTTCTTGATAGAGAAAAGGAAGGACTTGTGTTAAAGTAAGTTCTCTTTTTTTTTTGGAGTTTACTATAATTAGTGCCATAAGTTAATTAAAAATAAAGGGTAGCACTTATAATAACGATTAGGGTGGCTAAATATTTTGACAATTTTTCTCAAGATATGGTATTGGGTGTACTCAATCATTTGATAATGCTGTTCCTTCCAAATCGATACGGCGCATTTTAACAACTTCCGTATCACATTTTCCTTGTAGACTTGAAGGAAATCCAGAGCTATGCAGATTTAAATCATGCAATCGGAAAGAGAAAAAAACTGTTCTGCTACCAGTTATTGCAGCAGTTGTCTCCGTGCTTGTTGCAGTGGTGGTTGTTGCTCTCTTTTTTGTTTTCCGCAAGAAGAAGGTGGTGCGTTCAGGTGAGTCTCTGAGCTTTATGATAATCAATGGATATATTCCAAAACTAAAACATTTAACCGTGTAGATGTCATTGATCATCCACCACCACCAAGTGTGCCCGCACCAGAAACTGGGCATCCCAAACAATCACAACCATCATTCCTATCAAAAAGGATAAGGTTTACTTATATTGAGGTTCAAGAAATGACGAGTAACTTTCAAAGAGTTCTAGGGGAAGGAGGGTTTGGAGTCGTTTATCATGGTTGTGTTAATGGAACCCAACAAGTAGCTGTTAAATTGCTCTCTCAATCATCATCTCAAGGCTATAAACATTTCAAGGCAGAGGTAATCTTTTTTCAATGATATTTTATGGAAATCCACTCTTTCAAAGTGTTAGTTGATATGTGGTGTTGTTTAGGTGGAACTACTTATGAGAGTGCACCACATAAATTTGGTGAGTCTTGTTGGGTACTGCGATGAAGGTGATCACTTGGCCCTCATTTATGAGTACATGCCAAATGGAGACCTAAAACAACACTTGTTAGGTAAAATAAGATATTTTATCAAATGATGATGTCTATAAGTTTTATTTTAAACAACGATCACATTTTGAGAGAGGTATCCGATTAATACAGGAAAGCGTGGTGGATTCGTCCTAAGCTGGCAAAGTAGACTAAGAATAGCTGTGGATGCAGCACTAGGTATACACTAATTTATTCATTAAAATTTAAGAGAATTTATTCAGTTATAAGTATTTATGACTTTCACTAGTATTAGTTTTGCCTCCAATGCATCCAAAAGAAACCTTATGTAATAATATGATGCGTGGAAATTAATCCTAAGACACTCTATGCAACACTTTATTCAAATATTCATTTTCCAAAAGATTATTAACATTATATTTATTTCGTAGGATTGGAGTACTTACATACTGGATGCAAACCACCAATGGTTCATAGAGATATAAAAACTACAAACATACTTTTGGACGAACGTTTCCAAGCCAAACTAGCCGATTTTGGGCTTTCGAGATCTTTTCCGATTGGAAATGAAACACATGTATCTACTGTTGTTGCTGGAACTCCTGGATACCTTGATCCCGAGTGAGTATTTACTTTCATGTTAATCTACAAACTAGTATCATCCCTTTTGGTAGTTAATAGTCATAATCCATCTTCTATGTTTTGTTTTGCCAGGTATTATCAAACAAACTGGTTGACAGAGAAAAGTGATATTTACAGTTTTGGAATTGTACTGTTGGAGATTATCACAAATCGTCGAATAATTGACCAATCTCGTGAAAAGCCTCACATAGTAGAATGGGTCGGACATATTGTAAGGACGGGAGATATTGGAAATATTGTAGATCCAAAACTCCATGGAGATTACGACATTGGTTCTGTCTGGAAAGCTATTGAATTAGCAATGTCATGTGTGAATCTTTCTTCAGCAAGACGACCAAGCATGTCCCAAGTTGTTCAAGATCTTAAAGAGTGTCTAATATCCGAAAATTCAAGGACAGGAGAGAGTCGAGAAGTAAACTCAATGAGTTCTATTGAATTCAGTATGCATATTGACACGGAGTTGATCCCTAAAGCCCGCTAGTTCGTCAACATCAATGCACCCTTGTTGAGTTTTAGTATCAATTGAATATTGATATTGATGTGATATTTGAAATGAATCTGTCATTTTGTTATAATATAATGTAGGTTGTTGTGAAAAACTTTTGGATAGTTTCAAAAAGTTGTACGGTGAATTGCACAACATACTAGTTTTCAAAAGCATATGGCGGATGGCATATGTCATGAGAAAACAAAGTTGATTTGTAAGAATCTTTTTATTTTCACAATGAGAACGATGTTTGATTTATAAATATCCAAGTTAGTTATATGTATAACGAGAATGATGTTTGATATATATATTTTTTTCGTATCTGCTAAATCAGTTTTAAGGACCGGGTCCTAACGAAATAGTAAGCCATGAAAAGAAACCTTGTCATATCTTTGTGTCTCGAGTGTTTTTTTGCATTTGTTTATTTTGGTAGCTGACTACTAAATGAAGACATACCGAATTAATCATTGAGGAGATATTCCTACACATGACAAGTCTCCTAAACATATACTAGAGTCAACACCGGCCGGATAGATTAATTCCACGACCTTATCCTAGAATGTTTCATGAATTCATTATTTAATTTTCTATCTAGACTTGACTTTTGTATAATTCCTTCCAACGTATACATGCGGTATTTCTCATTTACATATCTTTGGCAGTTTTCTCTAAGCAAGACTTTGTGTTGTTCTTGATTTCCATAAAAGCTGAAAAGATGAAGAGTCATCTTTTGTTGGCCATGATTGGAATTTTTGTCTTTATCGTTAGTGCCCAAAAACAAGAAGGTAATAATATACATGAACAAAGATCTATCTTCCTTTGACTTTGGATATCTTATACATAGTTTTCATTCTTCGCACTACAAGAAAACAGCCGGAATCAGACGGAAAAATCCGTCAGAAATCCGTCGGAAAACAGGAATTCCGTCAGAAATCCGTCGGTTTTTGCCGTCTGAAGTATGTCGTCGGAATTTAAAACCGCGTTGGAAATCCGTCTGAGTTTCCGATGGATTTCCGACGGAATCTAGTTTCTGGAAATCCGTCGGAAATCCGTCAGAATATTTCTGTCGGTAATCCGTCAGAATATTTCCGACGGAATCCCGATGTTTTTAACCGACGATAACCGATAGATTACCGACGTTTGTCCGACGGAGAAAAACCAACAGATTTCTGATGGATAGGAACACCGACGGATTTCTGACGGAATTCCGATGTTGTTGAACCGAAAGAGACCGACACATTCCCGACGGATTTCCGACGGATATAAAAACCGACGGATTTCCGACGGCTCTAAAAACCGACGGAATGCGAATTTTGTTTTTTAATATAATATTTTGAAAAATCAATTAATTGTAAGAAAATTAAATTTTTAAAAAAGAAATGAAAAATAAAATTTAATAGTATTGAAAATTAAAATAGAATATTATTGTAAATTTTTAATAATAAAAAAAAAACATAAAATTGTTTATAATCGGAAAATGAAACTAAACGCCCGGTGGACGTGGTGGATATTGCGAAAAGAATTCATTCATCCGTTGGATCATTGCTTGTTGATCAGCTTCATATTTCGCCTATCGCGCTTCTCTGGCCTCTTTAAGGCGTTGCATATCCGCCTTCAGCTCCTCCATTTCAGCGTCTTTTTCTGCGAGCCTCGCTCTAAGATCGTCGCTAGGATCCCCGTAAAAGCGTGAAGTAGCCGAGTAAGATGGTGAATCGTCCGGAAGACCAAAGACCCGATCTTTGGTCTTCGGAGTACACTGCAGAAATGAAAAGTTGAATAAATATTTGAAATTAAATAAAAATTGATCTTCTCGATCAGGACTTCGGTGAGAGGCGGAGTTCCTTCAATGATTGGTTGACTAAGAAGATACTCAGCACCCATCGTCCTAACAGTGCCAACGATCTCCCGAGCTACACCATCTTGGATTTCATTGGTGTTCTTGTTGGTGTGTGCAACTTCGATCAATTTGAGGGCAGAAGGTTGGACACCATCTTGCCGAAACTACAAAATTAACAAATATAGTAAATATTTTGAATATAAAATAAAAAAACAACATATTGATTAAACCAAAAACTTACAAGTTGTTTCGCCTTTGTGACCAAACTGGTTGCTCCAAGATTGTGCGTCGCCTTACCCTTTCCTTTGCGATCGCTGTTCCGGCATGCAGAGTGGGTTGTGGAGCTAGCCTTCGTAGCGTCTTCACTCCAGTACGTTATCAACCCGTTCCATAGGGCCAGGTTCATAACCAACTCCCTTGGAACAAGATTCCTTGACCACAACGCCTTCCACTCGTTCATCTTCCGTGAATACATTATAGCCGCTTTTTTGTGGAAGTCCCTTCTAACCAAAGCGGTAATGTGACTCTCCCAAGTAAATTCTTGCTGAAAAAAATGAAAATTAAATTAAAATAAACTAATAAACTAATTAAATTCAAAGTAAACAATAAAGAAAATGAAAAACTTACCGCAAATTGCCGAAACCACATTTCCTGCTCTTCTAAGGGTATTTAGGTGTACGTCGGATACGGATGCTGAAGCAATCCATTAAGCATCTGGTTGATAGACTATGAAATCCCATTTCACGAATCTTTAAACCTTCAAAACAAAATGTTTTGTAGATTTTAAATAGTTTATTAAAAAATTTTAAATAAAATTTAATAATTTAAAATTGGAAAATGAGACTTACCATGTGTCTATCCCAACACAATCCGGATGAAGACGAGTGAATCTCTCTCGTCCAGGTAAAGCAACGAAGTCCTCGACGCTCATTGCGGTTTACAGTAGGGGTGGTGTCGATGCAGCGAGGGATGGTACAGGTGATGCGGTCTCCGGAATATGGGTAGACGCCGAGACTGACTCTCGCAACTCCCCTACACCTACCGGAACCTCGACGTACTTGGTTCCCAGAACCCTCGTAATATAATCCGTAATCCCTTATAAATTTTTTAAAAAATGATTATAAATTTATACAAATGATTTTAAATATTTAAAAATGATTAAAAACTTTTAAAATGATTATAAATTTCTAAAATGATTAATAATTTCAAAAATGATAAATAATACAAATATTTATAAATTTATAAAAAATTAATTATAAATTTATAGAAAATTAATTATAAATTTTTACAAAATTTATTATAAATTTTTTAAAATGATTATAAATTCTCCAATCTAAATTAATAATGTAAAGTAAATTTTAAAAAATAATGATTATTTATTAATAAAAACATTATAAATAACTATAAATATTTAAAAATGATTATAAATTAATTAAAAACAATATAATTTTTTCTAAACAAATATATAATTTATTCTAATCTAAACAAATTCTCTAAAGTAAATAATTCTCCAAAATACCATAACAAATTCTCAAAATTCTTTAAATTCAATAACAAAACAAATTCTTCCAAAATTAAAAAATTAAATCTAACCACATAAATCTTGAATCAAACACTAGAAAACATAAATCTAACATCCAATAACATAAATCTAACATCCTAAAACCTAAATCTTACATCCAACAACCTAAATCTAACATCAATCTTAAAACCTTAGAAATCTTTAATTTAAATAGTTTTGGAAACTTACAAATTGGATGGAATTGATGGATTGTTAGACATGTTGATGATTGAAGTCGAAATCAGCGGTTTAATCGGAGGGAAATCGTCGACAAAATTCGGAGGTTTAAGTTTTTTTTTTCGTTTGCGGTTCAGACCGCGAGGAAGAAGAAGACTCTATTTATCAAATATTTCCGATGGATTTTCGACGGAATATCCATCAGAATCTTTTAATATTAAATGACACGCGGTCTCGGGAGGAATTCAGCGTTGAATTTCGCGTATCCGTCGGTAATTACCGACGGATTTCCGACGGATACGCGAAATTTTAGTTTCCCGGGAAATGAAAAATTCATTTGCCGCGTTAAATTTCACGTATCCGTCGGAAACTCGTCGGTAATTACCGACGAGTTTCCGACGGATACGCGAAATTTAACGCGTGGACACGTGTAATATTTCAATAGGAACGGATCGTAACCATAACGGTCGTTTACGATCCGTTCCTATTGAAATATGTTTGATGTGTGCTTTGTTACTCATTTCAATGATAAAATATAATCAAATACATTTTTACAAATGAAATATACGAAATCCAAAGAAGTTTAGTTGTTATGGGTATAAATCATCGTTATAAGATATGTATCATTGTCTAACATGTAGACATGATAGTAGGGATTTTTTTTATTTTGATATATATGATATGTTACAAGGTATATGTTAGTATTTTATCATTGAAATGAGTAACAAATCATACTAAAAACATATTTCAAGAGAAACGGATTGTAAACGACCACGAAACCACAAACCCGTTGGAAATCCATCGGAAAATTTCCGATGGATTTCCGACGGGTTGTGGTTACACGTGTCTCGGTTTAAGGATTGACTGACATTGGCTGCGGAAGAAAAATGTCATTTCCTTTGTTATCCATCGGAAATCCGTCGGTAATTTCCGACGGATTTCCGACGGATTATGTCTAATTTGGTTTAAATGTTTCTTGTATAGTATTTTTTTTATTGTTTTTTGGTTTAATTTTGGTTGTTTTTTATTATTTTGGTTTGTTTATAATTTTTAATGTTTTTATTTAATTATGGTTTTGTGGTTTTAATTATTATAAAATGAAATATTTAAAATACTAAATATAAATAAAAACAAATGTTGATCATGTACTACTCTGAATCAGATAATGATCCTTCAGAAGGAATATCGTCTTCGTCCTCATCAAATTCTCCAAGTTCTTCCTCAGATTCTGAATGAACTCTATCATCACCGATTTCCGTTAAATCAACCACAAGGAATGTATCAAAAGAATGCTCAACATGATCCATTGGAATACTTCTAGTTGGTTGTAAAGCATCGTGCTCAGAAACTCCATAAATATTTCCTCTTGGATTAATTGGAGTCACTGTAATCCAAGGATCTGAACGCCATGTTACCCTAGGGTAACGAATATAGCATACCTAAAAAAAACAAATGTAAGTTATGAAGTCAAATAAAACATACATAGAATCCAAAAACTTTAATAATATAAAATATTTATTAAAATATCCGAACCTGGTCTGCCTGTGATGCTAGGATGAATGGGTCATACGTACGAAGTCTTCTTCTAGAATTTACTGACGTGACGCCAAATTGGTTCACCTTAACCCCACGCCCAACTTCTGGATCATACCATTCACACATAAAAACAATGCACCTCATGTCCAACATCCCTGGGTAGCGAACTAGCAATATTTCTTTGAGAATCCCGTAGTAGACAACATCACCAGATTGAGCCGAAATCCCATAATCTGCAGTTGGTCTTGACCTTCCTTCATCGTGAATCCTAAACGCAAATCCCCTACTGCAATACCTAGGATATGAGGTCGCAATGTAGATTGGGCCAGTAACTAACTCTACTAACCATGTCGGAAAAACCGATCCACCTCTAATTCCTTCATTAACCTAAGAAAATAATTTCCACAAAATTAATATAAAACACTAACGTAATAATTGAAGGCATTTATATATTAATATTATAGCCTACTTACGTAAAATTGTAGCCAAGTAATATAATCGTTCTCCTTATGCAGTTCAAGTTCTTCTTCAGTCTTTTCCGGAAAATGGCTACGTATTATTGCCATGTAAAGCCTGAAATCAAACAACATTATATAACCTTTGAAAGCTATTACTTATGTATAAAATAATTTAGTATTTAAATAGATTAAGTTTTTTACCTTTCGTACTCCGCCATCTCCTCACAATTTGTTACGATATACTTATGCAAGTGAGTGCACTCCTGTTGTGAAAATTTGCGTTTCTTCCCTTTTCCACTGCATTGACCAACTTGCGAAAACAACTCAGGGACAACCAATGGATACATGGCTTTCTCACCTCTATCATCATGGCGAGCAGGACGTTTACTCTTCGTACGAACTTTCGATGGAAAGTAATATTCCACAAAATGTGAGGTTTCTTCGTTGATGCTCTGTGCGATAATTGACCTCTCAACTCGACTTAAATTTTTAACCTTCTTCTTAAGATGGAACATGTACCGCTCAAAAGGATACATCCAACGGAATTGAACAGGACCATTAAGTGCGGCTTCATGGGGGGGTGGATCGGAAGATGTTCCATAACATCAAAAAAGGACGGCGGAAATATCTTCTCAAGATTGCAAAGGA
Source organism: Cardamine occulta (assembly GCA_028015245.1). Taxonomy (NCBI): domain Eukaryota; kingdom Viridiplantae; phylum Streptophyta; class Magnoliopsida; order Brassicales; family Brassicaceae; genus Cardamine; species Cardamine occulta. Next base: position 10,584,061 of record CM051376.1, on the reverse strand, counting down.
TCAAGGGTATATTGTTCTCTAAATTGCGAATCCCCTCAAGTGTAAGTGTTCTCGTGCATAAATCCCGAAAGAAAGCACCAACTCCTGCAAATAAAAATACACAAATTTAAATATATATAAAATAAAAAATATCAGTATTTTTTAAAATACACATGAAAATAATTTATACCTGCAATTGCTTCGTACACATCTTTATGAAGGAGCTCCGCAAAAGCGAATGAAAGAAGTCGCTGCATCACAACATGACAATCATGACTCTTTATTCCGATAAACTTTCCTTCTCCATAGTCGACGCAATTACGCAGATTAGATGCATATCCATCAGTGAATTTGACATCGTCTTGAATCCAATCAAAAAATTCTTTTTTCTTTTGTGCATCCAACTAATACGGAGCAAAATGATATTTACCATTGGGAAGAATTTCAAGAAAATCACGATCGCAAATCTCTGCCAAGTCCAACCTAGACTTCAGATTGTCTTTTGTCTTCCCCGGTATATTTAAAACCGTATTCATTATGTTATCAAAGAAGTTCTTTTCAACATCATCACATCGAGGTTGTGCCTCAATAAATGGTCCTTCCAGTAAGGCAATTCCCAAAAGATACTCTTCTTGTGCCAATTATGAACTTCCCCGGTTCCGTAAACAGTTTCATGTCCATTACCTCCACATTCAGAAGTCATCGGAGCACCAAAATCTTTCAACTGATCCAATAAATTACTGCCGTCTTCCTCATCAATTGGAGCTTCAAACACTTGTTTATTTTTTGTAAATAATGTTTTAGACCGACGATACGGATGCTCCATCGGTAGAAACCTTCTATGGCAATCAAACCAACACAACTTTCTTCCGTTCCTCAATTGGAATGCATCTGTGTTGTCTGAGCAATATGGGCACGATAGTCTTCCATGAGTTGTCCATCCAGATAACATTCCATATGCTGGGAAATCGGTAATGGTCCATATAAGAACCGCCTGCATCCTAAAATTCTGCTGCTGCGAAACATCAAACACTTCAGCACTCATAGATCAATGGCTGGAGGAAAACATCTAGTGATCTCTTCGGATGCTCAGGGCCGGGAACAAGAACGGAGAGAAATAAAAACTCTCGACGCATGCACATACCAGGGGGCAAATTGTACGGTGTTACGATTACGGGCCACAACGAATACTGCCTTCCATGCTTCCCAAATGGGTTGAAACCATCTGTACATAACCCGAGGTACACATTTCTTCTCTCAAACGCAAAATCCGGATACATGGATTGAAAATGTTTCCACGCTTTAGCGTCCGACGGATGTGTAATCTCTCCATCTTGACGATGTTTTGCATGCCATCTCATTTGCTCTGCCGTGCGCTCAGATTGATATAACCTCTTCAACCTCGAAGTCAACGGTAAGTACCACATACGTTTAAATGGAATTGGAACTCTCCCACTAGTATCCTGAAACTGTGGTTTACGACAAAATCGACAACTTATCCTGTCTTCATCTTCTCTCCAATATATCATACAGTTGTCGATGCACACATCTATTACTTGATACGGCAAACCAAGACCACCTACAAGTTTCTGTACCTCGTAGTATGATGCAGGTGCAAGATTATCTTCAGGCAAAAGATCTTTCACCATATCTGCAATCGCATCAACACATTCCTCTGCCAAATTGAAGTCCGTCTTAATGGACATCATTCTACTAGCAGATGATAAAGGTGAATGACCATCTCTACACCCATCATATAATGGCTGCTTCGCTGCGTCTAACATATCAAAAAATCTTCTAGCTTATACATTTGGTTCTTCAACCCTATCCTCATCTATTACGGTCGATGACAAATTCTCTCTAAACGCATCATTCACCATCTCAACGGTACGAACACCAAAATCTACTTCCGTTCTATGTTCTCCTAAGCTATCCGCAACATAGGGTTCACTGCTACTACTACCATATTCAAAATTTCTTTCTCCATGTAGATACCAAATCTTGTAACCCGGCATAAATCCATTGCTATACAAGTGATGCCATACTAATTCTATCTTAACATTACGAGAATTACGACAAATTGAACATGGACATTTCATCTTACCACTTGTTTTCACTCACGGTTGATTTCCAGCAACGGCCATGAACTCGCATATACCTCATGCATAACCATCTTTTAATAACTTCGACTCCGGATCAAACATTTCTTCATCCATCCACGATCTTAAATCTCTAGAAGATGACATCTCTCTCTACACGTTTTTGAAGAATTGTTGGGTAGAATTTTGTTGTTGTGATTGAATGGAGAAGTATGGTAACATATATATAATAACGCTTGCCGTCGGAAATCCGTCGGAATTTAACGGATATAATAATGGCTATAACAACGGCTATATTAACGTTCAAATTTTCCGACGGATATTAATCCGATGGAATCCGTCGAAAGTTACCGATGGCAATCCGACGGATTTCTGACAGGAACCGATGGATAGGAATCCGTCGGAAAAATTTGACGGATTTCTGACGGATTTCCAACGGATATTAAAATTGTTAATTCCGTCGGAAATCCGTCGGTGTTTTCCGACGGATATTAATTCCGTCGGAAATGCCGTCAGTTTTGCGGTAGATTTCTTGTAGTGTTCCCATTTTTTTTAATAACTATTTGAACAGGATTTATCAGTTTGGATTGCGGATTACCTAATGATGAATCTCCTTACGATGATATGTTTAATGGATTAACATTCACATCGGATTACAATTTCATCCAGGCAGGAAAAATTGGTAAAGTCCAGAAAGATGTTATCAGAGGCTTCGCAAGACAATATTTGACTATGAGATACTTCCCAGAAGGAAAACGTAACTGTTAATTATAGTCTCGATGTCAAGCGTGGCACAAATTATGACATTGCGGTTAGCTTTGTATATGGAAATTATGATGGTCTTAATCTTGATCCAAACTTTGATCTCTATCTTGGTTCCAATAAGTGGACAAGAATAGATTTGGACGGAAATCAAAATGGCTCAAGAGAAGAGATCATTCACAAAGCTAAGTCAAACTCTTTGGATATTTGTCTTGTTAAAACAGGTATATCCTTGCCATTAATTTCAGCAATAGAAATACGACCACTGAGAAATGATACTTATGTTACGCTATCCGGTTCACTGGGGCTGTCTTTCCGTGAGTATTATAGCAATTCAAATGAGAAAATAAGGTAAGTCAACCCCGTTTGATGCATTCTACGTAAATTTGGTCTCATAACCATTTTTTTGGGTATTTACATAGTAAATATTACTACGTGTTGTCCCAAACTGTGGACATGGACAATAAATTAATTAAAAAAAAAAAAGATTCTAAAGACGCCTAGAAAAATTGATAATTAAATGCATAAAAACTTAAAGGATCTTGCCACCTAAATTTTGAAAATCACATTACTTGGCAGGTGATAGAATTTCGTTGATTTCCCCTTTTGCGAGTCGAGGAAGATTATCATCAATGATAGAGGTCTTGACATGTTGGCAAGTTGATAATTCGGTTTTGCAACCAAGGTTATCAAATAACCTTATATGTTATTGAGCATAAAGGGTATAAAATCCTTGAGGAAACAAGAATAGCAACACTAGGAATGCAAGTCCTATTTCAATCTAAGCAAATAAAATTTTTGTGTTTTTGAAACAAAATTCGAAAAGTAAACAAAGCGGGAAAAGACTAAAAATGGTTTTAGAGATCAAATAAGAAAAGCGATGAGTCTCGGGAATGACTATGATTTAGACGAAATGATGAACCTTTGATGATGCTAAAGACACATTAAGATCACTATCCTAGGCTAAAGGATTACTAGCTAGACTAATTTATTTCCATGGTATTAGTCTCTACACTAATCAATGAATCATCATCAACTTCTATTGGCTATTCAAATGACTAATGAGCATTGATAACAAGTTCTAATTCAACCACTAATTAGCCTAATCAACTATTTCTATAGGCTAGGCATGAAAAACACATTTAGATTCTCTCAAACATTTCATCACACACCTTTCGGGCATGAAATGCTAATCATCTATATTTCTCAATTACTAGCTTAATATAGCATTACTAACAGCCTAAATATGATTATCTAAGATCTAGTCCTAAACATCATCATTAATCCACCAAATCATCTCAATCACCAAACCCTAAACTCATCTAAAAAACTACTCACAATCTACCATGATAACACAAAGCAAGGAGTTTAATCTTTACATAATCATGATGTAAAAAGATAAGTAGATAGAAAGATTTAAGAAGAAAGTAAGTTTTGATAACTTAGATCAAAGAGATTCATACAAAGATCCAAAAGGGGCTAAGCAAAATCTCTCTAAAACCAAGCATAAGAAATAAATTAGGTTTAAGAGTATTTATAATAAAAGATAAAAGGAAAATGGTTCAACACGTAACCAATTAAGTAATTTCAAATTCATCTTGATTTTAGACCGGTTTAGCAACTTAAACCAGAGCTTCAGATGCGTCCCAGCGGTGTCATGACATCGTTGCAGTATCACACTAGAGCTCAGTGGTGTCATCATCTCGCTGCAGCTCCTAGACCAATTCACCATGTAAGTTTTTTCAAATCTCCAGCGGTACAATCTTGCCGCTGGGTCATACCGCTTTTTAGTAAATCTGGCATAACTCTGGAACCACAGCTCAGCTTTGCTTTAAATTACCTCCATTAGAAAGCTAACTCAATTTTCTATAAGTTCTACCAAGGGTTCTGGATCTAAATATCAAGGAAAATCCTTCATCTGAGTCGATCTTTGAAACACTTTAAATTAGTTCTTAATCATCATATCTCTTATTTGTATCCAAATGATCATTCTTTTTGCATAACTCAATCCAAAACTTACAAGACAATAAAACATGCAAACATATGCTCCTAGACTCTAATTATGTAATAAAAACACAATAAATGTAATGATAAATGCAATCAACAATATGTTAAAAAGGCTACATATCACAAGTCAAAGCAAAGGATATCTCTCTCATAACCAATATTATGTTTTGTCAATAATTGTTCAATTAAATAAGACGAAGCTAAACAATTCATTTCGAGATGATATAAATAGAAAATTATTATGAGAAAGATGAATTTAATTCTAAATGGTTCACCAACCAAAGCTTCATGATTTTATAACTAGTTAATCTAGCACGCATTTTTTTGTTGATTTTCATTAACATGCATTTTATTGGGTTTAACCACTAGATTACATGTCTTGGTCAGTTCATCAAGCGCGCGCGCACACACACACGATCACAAATATGCATATATATATATATATATATGTCTATGGTAAATGCTGTTTTGATCATTGTATTAACACATTATGATATGACATATATATTTTTATATATATATATAAATCCTTGTGGCTAATACATTTTACTTGCAGGTATTCTGATGATGTACATGATCATGTATGGTATCCATCTTTCGACACTTCATATAAGCAGATAACGACCAGTCTCAATATAAACAACTCAGGAACAAATGAGGTATGATGTGCTCGAGTTTTAACCCAAAATATTTTCTGCAAGTGCACAGACAATCACAGTAGTATATGGGGTATCGAATCCACAGAGACCAAGGTTACACTATGAAATTATAGATTTTAATTTAAAGCTAAGACAATAATGTTGGTTGTGTAATTTTCGGAACAGCAAACAATTAAATAAATCGATGTAAAAACAATTAATAAAAAACACTAGGTTAAGGCGTTTCGCCGATGATTAGGAGACAAGGCTGAGCAACTATTCAGGGCTAACTAACTACCGGTCTAGAACTCAAACATAAATAAATGTCGCCCCACTCTCGTGATGTAACGACAACTTTATCTAACAACCTAGATACCGAAACTCTCGTCTGGACCTAGCGAAGACGATAAGCATTAACAAGCGGGTTCAATCTGTTCACAATCAATCGTAACAATCAACTCTCGCTGGTTACGCACCAATTGCTCACCAATGACTTATCTAGCAACCTAGAGCACTCTCGTGAATAAGTTTATCCTAAAATCATAGACTAGGTGATCAAGCTAATCTAAGCATTAAGAACCCCTATTGGCGAAGACATATAAATTCCATTCCTATTTGTGCTCAGCCATTAACAATTTAAATCACCATTGAAAACCTTAACCTAGCTAGGGATCTACTCACATATAGCGAAATCAAACACAACAGAGCAAGGAGATGAATTCATAATTCTTATTAAAGAGAATAAGGTTCAGGAAAACTTCTCAAACAGAGTTGTAGTCTGATCGATAATGGGAGAATAGAAATCCAAAGCTGAGTAGTACAAATCCAAATCGAAAAGGTAGAAGAACAAAAGGAATCCAAGCTAAGAACTCTCAAAAACAAACATAGAACGAAAAACTGAAGTCTGAGAACGAACGTCTTCCAAGTCTGAGGCGGCTCGCCTCTTTTTATTCTAAAAATTAAATAAAAAATGTGTCTAGGTAAAATAGGAGGGAGCAAGTCCTTGCCAAGTCCGGAGCAGGTGCTCCCGTGGCGAAAAATCGACTTTTGGCTCAAAATTGCTTCTTTTGCTCGAATGTCTTCCAATATCTTCAATCCATGCTCCAGAGCCTTCAAATACCTGAAAAAAACACAAAAAGAACTAGAAAAGACTCAAAAACAAGATAAAAAGACTAGTTAAAATGGGACAAAATACTAATATATCAACTCCCCCGGACTTAGACATTTGTTTGTTCTCAAACAAAACAAGATCAAGAATTGAGAAGAGGTTTGAAAATCACGGGAACTCACTTGCTTGTTGGAAAATTTTTGAACTTCATACCTTTCTTCACTGGACCTTAGGACATGTACCGTAATTAGCCGTGAGGTTCATAACCTAACCTTAATAACTCACAACCCAACAAAGATTTTGGAATTCCCATTGTCATCTCTTACATAGATTAATAAAAATAAAAAGTATAATGATCTTACCAAGGGAAATCGGCCCAAAGGGTGCTGACTTCTTCTAACCGAAGACTCTCTCCCGCATGCTCTTCTCTTAACTCTTTCCTCTTCCGAACACAACAACATATTTTTTTTTACTGAGGCTTTGCCTCACAGCCATCACTTTTCTGATGCTTCTTCTTATTTTTTTTTATTTTTTATTTTTTTTATGGGACGAATCTCCATGAGGTCATAAAGGATACACGGGTTTACGCATCATCCCTTGGATCACTTCGAAACTTTTAGTTTCCCTTACAACAAGCTTTTCATGAGGTCACAAAGGATACACGGGTTTACGCATCATCCCTTGGTTCACTAGAGCTTGTTGCTTTGAACTTTTTTTTTTTTTTTTTTTTTTGAAAATCGGACCAATAGGAGAGTTGGACAGAAAAGAGCATACTTTGTGGAGAGTTGCAGTGTCTTTTATGGTTCGAATAGGTCTTGCCCAATAGACGTCAAATCTCTGAGAAAGAAATTAAAAGTCAAGATTAGAAACCGAATAAAAATTAGAGATGACATTGGTTCAACCAATTTCTTGCTGAGCGTGAGCTTTGGGGAATATTTAATCCGCCCAATGCCTTTCCGATACAGAACTTTGGCCAAGCTGTGAGTCATACAAGTAATCCTTAGTCCGAAAATAAATCCAATAGGTCAAGTTCATAATTCCCAAACAAGCTTTTGACTCAATAAAACACTAAAACAGACTCGATAAAATAGTTATAAAAGTAAACCAAGCAGCAGGACCTGATTCACTAAAAATCTAAGACTCTTGGGACTGACACAACAACAAGACTCAATAGAAAAATAAAATAAAATAACTAACCGCTCCTCCGGACTTAAATCACACCGTCTCGGGTGTGAAAAAGAACGAGAGATTGGCGACAAATAAAAATAAAAACACACACGGATAATACAATGATGATAGAGGGTATAGGGGGATATCACCAAGTAGTCAATGTTTGCATGATCCTCTGCATGAGGCTGTTGTTTCTTTTCGTTGACTCGATCATCCACCTCCTGTACTCGGCAGTCTCAGCATCATCAGAGATGGGTGAAAGATTAAACTTACCTTGAGTAGAGGCGGCATGATAAGGAAGTGTGAGGCGCGGGACTGGAGTGGCGTCATCATCGGTGGCATGACGAGATGTGCTTGGACGAGATGTGCTCGGCCTAGCTGATGATGATTGACTCGGAATGGCGATGAGGTACTGCGGAGGTGGGTGGAACGTAAGATCTTCCATGGTGTAGAGCTCAGTCACGACTGGGTTCAGAAGCTCGATGAGGTTAGACTCTCCGGTCGCAGTAATGAACTGGTAGTTGCACGGTGCGAGGATGATCTTGGAGGCGAGCAGGTGCTTCATATCCATCTGTGACAGCTTGGTGACACATGAAGCAGCTGAAAGATCTACTCGGTGATGGCAAAATAGTGGAGTTAGGAGACTCCTTATTCGCACAACTCTTTGACCTTTGTTGGTCTCGGTTGGACTGTCTTTGATTCCGCAAATAACCTCGGCAAAGCGGACGCCTAAGTTGGAACGGTACACCTCAAACTGTTCCGTGTTTCCACTACCTACAATATGACCACATCCCAAGAATAAAAGTAGCAACTCATCAATATGGACTTTGTTACCTACAGCTCGGGCAAACAATATGTTGCTGAATATTCTCGCACAAATGCGAAGAGCAGGATGACGGAAGCGGTTCTGACTCGCAGAGTTGGATGAGTATGGTCCCGAGGGGATGTGGCTCCAAAAATCTTTGGACTGCGAGAACTTCTTCGGGAAATCCAGATTGGTTACTGTCTCTCGAAAACCATACAAGACGCAAAAATCCCACATAGCTATATCATATTTCGTTCCTCCAGCAAATAACGAAAACGTACCCTCATCAAGTGCTGGTTGGTTCGGATCCTTGTATGTGAGGGTGGCAGTGGCAAGACATTGCCTAACGAGGTCCGGGTAGAAGACGTCTTCCTCTAGTGCGAAAGACATGCAATGCGCTTGGCTTAGGACCTGCCGAACTTGGTCTTGGAGACCCAATTGCTGCAGCGTAGTCTCACACATATACCTCGTAAGTTCGAGCTTCAGTCTGAGGAGCTGATTATAGTAGTAAGTATTGCGTGTGTCCCACGAATCTGGTGAGATTGGCGGAAGCCCCTTGATACCGAGATCAAAAGGTGTGTTTTCGGCGCGGGGCCATGGATGTGTGGCGAGTATCTCGGTCGCGGTGGACTCTGTGGAGGCGCTAGCTTTGCCTTTTCCTTTGTTGGCGGTGAAAAACTGCTTCAGAGGCATGATGAGACGGGGAGCTTGGAGACTGCGGTAGCGAGAAAAAGTCGAGAGCGACTTGCGGTGAGGCAGAACGCGAGACGAGATTATCACGGGTTGCGATTCGGTGACAGAGATGAAAGACGGAGTGATGAGAAGGCGGAGCAAGAGACTAGGAGCGGTTGAGGAGTGATTCGGCGGAGGGCTTTGCGATTTGAGCAGACGATATGGAGGAGATTTGAGAGTAACAGGACTTGAGCAATGGTGAGCGTGAGATAAGAGAGAGATATGGCGATGTAGGAAGTTGGAGTTGCTTGGTTCGAGATTTAAAGTGGAGGGGAGTAGGGTTTTTGAAATCAGATGGTAGGTGGGGAACCAGTGCATGGACCTGCAAAACAGATAAAGAGGAAATTAGTAGGATTGTGAAAAGGAAAATTTGGATTTTACCTTTTGTTTGTGTTGACTCAGCGAGCACCCTGGCGGAGCAGGTGCTCGGGCCAGTTCTGGGGTGCTCGGTCAATTTTTTTTTTTTTTTTTTTTTTTTTTTTTTTAAGAACTGAAATCACAAATAAAAAGTTACTATCAAAAGAAATTTAAAACGAATTATGTACAAGAAACCTTACCGGTGGGTTGCCTCTAACCAAGCGCTTGTTTTAAGTCGTTAGCTCGAATTTGTAGACTGTTTAGGCGTGAGGAGGGTCACTGAATGTGACAGATTCACCTTTCTCCACGTGTGTATCAGCAAGATATGGCTTGATCCTCTGGCCATTCACCACGAATTCATCTCCTTGATAGTAAAAGGGCCAGACCATCTGGACTTCAGCTTACCTGGGAATAATCTGATATGAGAATTAAACAATAATATCTAATCATTGGGAGCAAAACTCCTGGGGATGATCCTCTTGTCGTGGTAGGCTTTCGACCGTTCCTTATAAATCTGCGAGTTGTCATATGCGAGACGTCTAATCTTTGCCAACTCGTGTAGCTGCATGGATCTCCTTTCAAATGCTTGTAAGATGTCGAAGTTGAGAAGTTTAATAGCCCAGGCAGCTTTATACTCCAGTTCCAACGGAAGGTGGCATGCCTTCCCATATACCAAATGAAAAGGCGTTGTCCCCAACGGAGTCTTATACGCCTATAGAGCATCATCCAACTTCTTAGACCAATCCTTACGCGTGATGCTCACTGTCTTCTGTAGGATACTCTTTATCTCCCTGTTGGAGATCTCGACCTGACCACTAGTTTAAGGGTGATAAAGAGAAGCTACCTTATGTGTAACACCATTCTTCTTCAACAAGTTTTCAAAAACCTTGTTTATGAAGTGTGAGCCTCCATCGCTAATCACCACTCTAGGGACTCCAAACCTCGGAAAGATGACACTCTTGAACATCTTGATAACCACTCTAGCATCATTAGTTGGGCTAGCCAGCGCTTCAACCCATTTAGAAACATAGTCAACAGTCACTAGAATGTACTAATTACCGTAGGAGGATGGAAACGATCCCATGAAGTCTATACCCCATACGTCGAAAACCTCAACTTCCAGAATAAAATTCTGGGGCATCTCATTACGCTTACTGATGTTCCTTTGCCTTTGACACGCATCACACCTTGAAACAAATCTGTTTGCATCACGGAACATCGTCGGCCACCAATAACCGGCTTGTAAAGCCTTTGAAACCGTCTTAAATGTGGCAAAGTGCCCAGCATATGAAGAACTGTGACAATGGTGTAGAATCCTAGGGATCTCTGCCTCAGACACGCATCTCCTATATAGCCCATTTGAACACTACTTGTTTAAAAACGACTCATCCCAAAAATACCGCCTAATATCGCAGAAAAACTTCTTCTGTTTGCTTCCCACTAGGTTCTCAGGAACCTTATCAGTAGCCAAGAAGTTTGCAATCTCTCCAAACCATAGGAAACTAGAGGACTGACCGGTCTGAATTGATCCACAAAAATTTTCGGGAGCAGGTGCTCTCGCAAGCGGAGCAGGTACTCCCTCGGGTGCTCTATCGGGTGCTCAGAAAACTTCACAGGTGCTGATAGAATAAATGTACTCATCCGGTAGACTATCCTCCATCAGTGTCTCTTCTTCAATCAGCATCCTACTCAAATGATCCGCAACCCCATTTTCGGACCCTTTCTTGTCCTTTATCTCTAGATCGAACTCTTGCAACAAAAGGATCCACCTCAATAGTCTGGGCTTGGCATCCTTCTTTGTCAACAAATACTTCAGGGCAGCGTGATCAGTGTAAACGATAACCTTTGACCCGACGAGGTATGACCTGAACTTCTCAAAAGCAAAAATAATCGCTAATAACTCCTTTTCGGTAGTGGCGTACCGACACTGAGCATCATCCATCGTTCGACTAGCATAATAAATCACATGGAGCTTCTTGTCTCTCGTCTGACCCAGAACAGCTCCCACAGCAAAATCACTCGCGTCTGTCATAATCTCAAATGGTAGCTCCTAATCTGGCGGTTGTACTATCGGTGCACTAACTAAGGCTCCCTTAATGGTGTGAAAAGCCGCCAAACAGTCACTATCAAACTCAAACTTCACCTCCTTACACAGTAATCACGTAAGAGGCCTAGCAATCTTAGAAAAATTCTTGATGAAGTGACGGTAGAATCCCGTGTGTCCCAGAAAACTGCGGATTCCCTTAACCGAATTAGGTGGTTGCAAACTCATCATGACTTCTATCTTTGCCTTGTCAACTTCAATACCCTTCTCTGATATCTTGTGCTCAAGCACTATCTCATCTCGGACCATGAAGTGACACTTCTCCCAGTTGAGAACTAGATGCTTCTCCTCGCATATTTGCAATACCCCTGCACAGATTAGACAAACAAGAAGAAAACGAACTCCCATACACAGAGAAATCGTCCATAAATACTTCCATAATATCCTCAATAAGGTCTGTAAATATAGACATCATACAACATTGAAACGTTGCTGGAGCATTACACAAACCGAATGGCATACGACGGTATGCGAAGGTGCCATAAGGACATGTGAATGTCATCTTCTCTTGATCGTCCGAGTGGATAGGAATCTGGAAAAATCCTAAAAAACTATCTAAGAAACAGTAATATGGATGATTAGCCAGACGCTCTAGCATCTGGTCAATAAACGGTAAAGGAA